>JAGFZM010000139.1:3550808-3577939 GCA_017657215.1 Limnothrissa miodon
AAGCTCATTTCATTAGGCTATGTGTTGCGAGCAAGCACTCACACACGGTTAAATCAAGGTCTGTATATGATACAGAATTGGTCAACACCACAGCCACATGGGTCTTTAAACTGACTGATTTAACTTAGTTCTCTATACACACACATGCACACAGGTGATGTTGGACCGTGCTTCCACACATGGATTTATCAATAATACAGCCACTCCATTTCCCTCCTGGAAACACACACATTCACTTTTCACCCCCAGTGTGTGAACACACATTCAACTCACTCACAGCTTTATTCATGGCATGTGTAGACCCATTATCAACACTTCCTCAAACATACCAAACTCCCACACAACAATTTACGCCCACACATGAACACGCCCCCATATATAACCACCCCCACGCTACACACACACAAACTCACATGATTCCAGAGGCAGTGATGAACTTTGCGTGACCCAAGCTGAGAACAGCCTAGCTTAGAATTACATACACGCTCACACTCACGCAATATGAAATGTTTTCCACACTGCCCGTGCCCAACTACCCACGCATCATGTTGATGGTCCAATAGGACGTTCTGCCTTGCAGAGTACATTCAAAAACATTGGCGCCAGATCAGATACAGATTTAAGAAGAGGTCCTACTGAGGAAATTATTTAGTACATTTGACAGTATCCAACTGTGAAAGGGAGCTACAGCATCAATGATTTCAAACACATGCAGTAGACTAGAGACCAGATGTTGACATCTGAAGGAGCAGACACATGCTCAGAGCCTCATATTCACATGCACACACAGACAGCACCGACTACGCGCAGACACTGTGATGGATACTCTACCATGTACATGTCCCCTAACCACACTTATTAGCAGCAGCAACATAAACACAAACACGCAATAGCTATGATGGGGTGGGGATAGCAGCCGGACATATGGAGAGTAACCTGCAGCACGGCGCATTAACAACTTTTAACAACAGTTAATATAAGTCTATGTCACTTACAGGCATACAGCTGTCTGCATGTGCATTGTTTAGCTTAGCTTGTCAGTTTGTGCAGGCTTATCCACTAAGCAAAGACATCTAGAGCTGTGATACAGATGCCTCCAAAAATTTCAGGCAAAGGCTTTTGTGTCCGTTTATTAGAACGCTGCTGTTAGTTAAGGAAGGACCACTCCAAGCATCAACCATGTTGATATGCACAAGGTCTACATCACAAAGGAGGAGCCTGAAGACTGAATAGCAACCGCTTCCAGTGGCCACACACACGGCCACACACACGCTCACACTCACAGAAGACGAGGTAGATCAAGGGTATGTCTACGTCACCTGGTAATAAAGGACCAGTCCAACCACATCAGTCACCTGTAGTATAGGCAAGTAGGTAAAAATCCCATCTAATCATCCTAAACGTGAGGAACAACTAAGACCAAATAGCAGCCCAGCTGAATGGATTCATCAGGAATAAAACTGAATGTGACTTTATGGCCCCAGGCAGTTAGAGCTGCCACTATAGCCTGCGTTTGGAGGTACTCTGGACATTGCTCTGATTGCGACACATGTTGGAACATGATTAAGCTAAGAGCAAGGCCATGGGACAGTGGTGGGAGTTGGGGGAATTCCATCAGACTCACTGAAAGCCCCTGGTATGACCAGAGATATCCCACTTCTGCTTCAGGGAGATACCTCGAGCTTCAGACCTTTGCCAGTCTGCTGAAATCAAATAGACCCTGTTAAACTGAGTGAGTTTTTTAAAAAATGTTGTTTTTAAAAAAAATGTAACTAGAATTTGAGACAAATCAATATTCAAAAATTCTTTGAATATTTCCTACTTAAAACCTTGAACCTTGTTTTAATAACCGCTTAACAACAAGACTATACATTTGCCTTAGATGCTAGTATCCAGTCTTGCCCATTTACCAAAATAAATTACATTTATTGCTAATATTTCTAACTATTTAATACATTACACACACACACACACACACAAAGAGTATGAAGGTACCACACAAGTGTGTTTGCTTGTGTATGCTATGCATACAGCCAACAGGTTAAAATGACAGGAAAGAGAGCACATTGACATAGGCGGTATACGGTATAAGTCCAGGCCTTGGAAACAGTGCCTTGTGGAAACTCCTTAGTGTAGGGTGTGCAGCAGCATGGGGATATTTATAGTGGTCCGGCCTTGCTGACCCCAGGGAGCAGACATCTCTACAGGTGCCCTTTACTACACCCTCACTGCTTCGCCCTCATAGTTTCATGCTAGTAAACCCATCTACGTGTGGGCGTTGAACCTATATTTAACCCCACTGCATTTAAGCCATCAAAAGATGTTCATAAGGGGAACTCCCCACAAATGAACCATTGCTCAGAAAAACTCAGTACCATTGAACCATTACTCAAAAACACAGTATTTAGGACCAAACAGTATAGTACAGAAGTTTGCAGAAACTGAGACGTGCATGACATGCATGACATTTTTGACATGATGATCTCTCTCTTTCCATCTCACACAGACTGAGTCATTTTAGTTAAAAAAAAAAGGAAAAGAAAACTGGATTAAAGAAATGGCATTTCGAACACTCAAAGAAAAACAGCATACAACTACTAAAGGAGACGCTATATTCCGTACATACAACTGTGTCTGTCTATGTATTGTGTACACGGCAACAATCCAGCATACTTTGTCCTAGCTTAGTTGTCTAGCTGTGCATTGAGGTCCTGTGCCTTACCACAAAAGGAAAACCCAAGAAAAATTTACAGACATGTAAACAGGGCCAAAGTTTTAGTGCAGAAACTTCTGAGAGCTTTTTAAGCAACTCAGACATGTTAGGGTCATAATGTCTAGTGAACTGGGTCTTCACTCAACGCCAAGCAGTGCACAGAAAAACAGCAGTGAATTTGAAGCCACCATGATGCCAACAGCAACTGAAAATAGAAATGACAAAAGTGGCTAAAAACAAACAAACAAAAAACAAACATCTTACAGAACTGAACACTTAACTTTTCACTAGTTTCACCAGTGTCACCAATCAGTTGTAACTCAGAACCCATAGCCACCTGTTTGAGGAAGCTGAGTGCTACCAAGTTAAACTGAATTGACTAGAGTCATTGCTACCAACACCACTCTGTACCCTCAAACACAGTCTTAACTATTCCCATTATCAGGCAAATTTGGTCAACAAATGTGTGTGTATGTGTGTGTGTGTGTGTGTGTGTGTGTGTGTTAGGCTAAATCAGTTTTACTGGTGAATGAAAGTACCGTTTGAGTCAGTCTGACGGTGAGAACATAAACAAGTACAGACGTACTGAAAATATATCTTAGAATCTATTCTGGGTTTTACAGCTCCAGTAGACTATAGCTAGGCTACAGCACTAAGGTCAATCTAACCATTAGAGTCTTGCTCGGCCATAATCCTGCATTCTGAACAATAAGTCTTAAATCCAATTAAGTCTTGGGCAAAATCTCACTCATCCTGGCCTACATCTTACTAGCCCAGTAACAGCAACAATAAAATATGCTAGACTGAGGAGCGCCATTACATAACTTTTAAATAAGGATTACTAATGAAGAAGTTCAGGAAAAACAAACTCTTAAAGGCACACTATGCAACATTTTTCATTTAATTAATCCGTCTCATACTGATTAGGATGCTAAAATAAGTCATTACACGGCAAACGAATGGTGTAGAATGCGCCACCGTGGCCAATAGCGGTAGATACAGCACTTGCAATGTTCAGCAGCGCGGTCCGCCTCCAATAGAATGCAGTGCAATACAATGCAATACAGCGGTCTTTAGAGGGAGCTTGTGAGAGAGAAAAACAGAATGTTGCTTAGTCCCGGTTTAAATCTATCCTCTTTAATAACAATCTGCAATACTTATATGGCCATACACTGTTATGCATTGATTGTCATTTATTCTGATGGAGACAGAGTCTAACATGCATGAAAGAAAACATAAAATACAAGAAATAAAACACCACCAGGGGTGACCCCATCTTGACAGACACACTTATACCTGTTGATAAAGGCTGGACTGATTGACTGGCTAATCAGCGTTCTTAGCACAACCCTGTAGCCAGTCTACTGCTAATGCTACATTAGCCCCATTCGGGTTTGGCTAAGCTGTAACTATCCTGACACCATTTCATTAGGGTAGCGTAACCAGATGAGTTACTCAAGTTCATCATAGGGCTACAACTTTTCTTGGCACCATTACAGCACATATATATTTATGTGCTTCATATTCAACTTTCCAACTGTATGCTGTGAATTCTGTGTACTGGCCCATACATAACAGCCCATACTAAATGTAACCAACTTCAATTCAGTTAATAAACACACCAACTACAACTGCACACCAACCTTGTTGCACACATTTGACTGGGGGACAAACCACATTGACACTAACTTCAGATACAAAAAAGAAGGTTCACAGCCTAAGGGCCCTAATTTATTGAGCAGAGTGGAATACAGAGGCAGCAGTCTATTTAGTGAAGCTGGTGAGACTGGCTTCTTTTGAACCCATCAACTTGTTAGGCTAACTTGATTTCACTCCCTCCGAGAAAATTCACCACTGCAGGACTTGAAGTGAGAGACTCTCTGAGGCAACTGACAATGAAAGGCCTTCAGGCACTTCTGGTCACTTTCAATGATCAATCAACACTAAAACGAATGTCTATTTTTTTCAGCTATTTGCTTATTCTGAACCAAAATATCCCTAAAAATGTCTCCAAGTAGGATAAAACACCCCTCTCCATCTGGGACAAATATATAAAGATACGTTTTCAAAGGTGAAATGCCAGCTCACGCTGTTGTTTTGACCATTTGGGCCTCCTACCAGAATGTATAAGGAACAACATAAATATACAGGCTCTCTTTCAGATGTCTGCACACAGTTTTAAGTAAACAAACCAACACTGGAGAAAAAGCATTTTACCTAGCCAAGTCACAAACACCTGCACTAGCACATGAGATCACTGAATGATGGGTTTCTCAATTAAGTTGTTTTACGTAGGCAAGGGCCTAAATCAAGTGACTATCTTATCTTTATATCTTTTTATCTTTATCTTATTTACAGTCAATGTAAATTCACTGTATTAACTGACTGATCATATTAATTACATCTAGTGAAAATGTATACATTAAATCAACAGTGCAATATGTTCTAAATATGCAGTGAAAGTTTATAACAAAAAAAGCAGCATTATTTGTTTTACATTAGTAGTTTCAAAGCCAGATGGGCAACTTGAAATATGACTGACCCAATGGGCAATAAATTCAAGATCAACATGGTGTCTAGGAAGAGACAACTACTGCTTCCTATATGCCTACACGCACACAGAGACAAAGGTACAGCCCTCATCTGTAAGATCACAAAAAGAAATTGCACAGTACCCAGAAACAAGAAATCTATTACTCAGCCTCTTTATAGTAATCAATGTCTACAGACAGAGTTCATAGAAAATATATGGTGTGAAAACAAGCTCCACATCCTACCAGAGTTGTGGCCCAGAGAGAGGGCCACACTTCAGATTCAAGACAACCCAAGAACAAATCCCTCAACATTTGATATATGCCTTAAAATTATGTTGGTACGATAGTACGACCAATTTTATGAAATTGTGATTTTTTTTTCCCCCCTTCAACTACTTGCACTGGTGTTTTTGCACTGGTAAACAACACAGAGACAAATACACATGTAAGTGTGCATTTAAGAAGTGTGTGAGAGTGTATGTGTGTGTGTGTGTGTGTGTGTGGGGGGGGGGGGTGTTGGGAAGAAATCCACACTAAAGGTTGTCGCACAAAGGGCAGCAGTGTGAGTCACAAAGGCTTCTTCAGTGTTCTCTGGCTGTGTACGGTTCATAACGTATAGCAAGTGCCTGAGTAGGTGAGTGCTTCAGTACACCGTACGTGTGTGTAACAACTACTGCTTCCTATATGCCTACACAGTGGTTACGCATAGATTTCATCACATGGGAAACAACAATCACAGCATTTCATGGATATTCAAGTCATAATACGTCACAATAATGGCTACCATTTGTCTCATTACAGAAAATGAAACACCTCTCTGTTTACATCACAATGAATACGTTTACCCCCTTATTTGTTACACTTTCTTTGTGTGTGTGTAGAAATGTAAATGTATGTACAGATGAGTGCATTGAAGTGCATAGGTGTCTAAACGTAGGGGAGAAAAATAAACATTCCTCGACGATGGTGTGCGTGGTGCATACATTGCATGCAAGTAGTGTATGGCGGTCGCCCTTTAAATTGTTGGAAGTGTGGAGGACATTATTCCTCAAAAAAAAAAAAGAAAAATTTATTCACTGACATACAACGCCCAGTCTAAAAGCAAAAAAAGGGAGGGTGAGAGAGCATTCAAGAGGAGGACACAGAGAAAGGGGTGGAGCAAAGTGAAATGGGGGAGAAATGGAGGGGGGTAAAATGCGAGGGATGGGAAGGAAGAGAGAAATGCCAAGGACAGAGGGGGAGGGGGGGAGGAGAGGGGGAGCAAAGCCAGGGAAGGGGAAGAAAAGATGACAAGAGAGTGAACAACAGGAGGGCACAAGCACAGGGAAAAAAAGGAGAAAAGAAAAATGACAGAAAAAGTAAGAGAGGGAGAAAAACAGAGAGAGTAAGAAAGAGGTGAAAAAAGCAGAACGCAGTAGATATTTCAGCAGCTGCTGTCTGACTGCAGTCCTCGTCTCCATCTCTGCACACGCAGCTGGGCGGACCACAACACCGTCACCAGCAGACAACTGCTGCTACAGCCAATCCCAGCCTTGGCTTATGGTTACCATGGCGAAGAAAAAAAAAAAAAGTTATTTAAAAAAAAAAAATATATATATATATATCTTGTGACGCCAGCCCATATCGGAACTCATTGCTAGAGCAGCAATCGTTGCTATGGCAATACGGGCTTGGAGAGCTAAGGTCTACTACTCTTTCCTGCAGTGCCCTGGTGGCCTCTTCAAGCCAAGGCTGACACAAACACACACAGACATCGTCCACACCGTGCAGTCCCCTTTGCAGAGGTAGTGGCCCACTACCCACTAGTGAAATTCATGAATCACACTAAACCGATAAGAAGATGGTTAACGTAATGCTTCATGTACACGTACCTGGACATTTAGGAAAAATGATATATTCTCCTTCTTTGCATTAGAAAGTAATTCTGTAACACATTGCTCAAAAACAGCCAGCCAACCAAAGAAAACTGATAAAACTGTTTCCCTACGTTATACATAGTGGAGTAATCAGAAATCTCCATTTACTTGGACTTAAGGTATTCAATTTCAGTCACTGAAAACTCTGTTTATGTAAAACTGCATTGAGGGGGCCTGAAAAACTGTTAAAATGGTTAATTATAGAGTGACCTTTAATATAGTCTAGGAAATGCAATGATACTGCTGTTGCAGACAGATAAACAACAGCATAAACAATAAGCTGGTTAAGGCATGTTCCGTAACTACAGCATATGCACAGCATATTACAGACATTCTTACTTCATACTGTAGGCCATTCCCATTTCTCTACACTATCTCTTTACCTCATTCTTCACCCTCTCTCTTTAATGCACAATAGACAGACAACACCTACATTTCACTACATTTTTTATCTTTTAAAAAAAGTATGTGACAATAAATATCCTTGAATCCTTGCATAGATACCTGCATATCCATACGCTTCTTTCTGCAGCTCTACAAGACCGCCAAGGCTAGCCCTATAAGCGAGCCCTGGGTTGATACAGGCCTGAACTAGGCACAAGGAGACATACCTGAAAAGCCTTAGAGAAAACAGACAACATGGGGCAGTACATGTGTAGGTGTGGGAAGACATCAGAGCTGCCAAGATCAGTAAAGTATCAACAAACAATAGGGTTATGCTTAGATACACAATGGTTATCCAATTACATGCACATGAACTTGTCTATGCACATGGGCGTGCACACACAAAGACACATACACACCATCTATGTGCAAACACTCAAACTTGTGTTTTCATAAATAAAATTCATCACAACGCTCAGTTAAGCTACAGTATGAGGAGATCACACCAAGCATGTTGTATTGATACTAGTAGAGAGGTTGTTTTCAGTATTGACCTCAGATGACACAACAGGGGAGCACAATAGTGGCAGTCAAGCTCAGGGTGTAGCCCCAGCGAAGGGTTATGACTTTAGGCATGAGAACGAAACAGATAAGGGTTGATGGGAAAAGATGAGCACTGATACAAACACACATGGACTTTTACAAAAGCAAATTCAGACAAACTCAAAGAGTCAAATAGTGCCATTCACATATTAAAACAATGACCTTCTGGCCCCACCTAGTTTTTCTTTATCCTGTTGATCTTCTGTTTCAGATAGCCCTTGCTTAAGTGCAAAGTGGACCCTACAGTGATGGATGCTTTTTGAGAATTGCATGTTTAAACATGAACATGCTCTATTGGTTTTTCTTCTTCTGCTGATGACTAGTCATCTATTTCTGCAGAAGGAAACCAACTGAGCATTGACAAGATAGTAGTGAAATGACTCTTCTCTCCAACTTTTGAATGTTCTTTTCAGTGGTAGAACTCACAACTGATTCTGTGTAAGTCAACTTAATCATACTGATACTGACACATTACAAATGCCATTTTCATGTGACAAAAATATTGTCTGGGACAGTCATTTATGACACGCATGACCAGAACAAGCACTGGCTTCTATCAATTTAAGTATACCATTTACAGCAGATACTAGGGCACCCAGAGAACTTGAAATATATGAAAGACAGTGTTCTAGTGCTATCAAAATACATCTACACACCAGTAATTCACCAAGTGTGACAACTCACAGAGCATTTGCATCAACACTATATGTTGTGTTCGAGCAAAAAATGTGACCGGTGTCAAGTCAACAGCATCCAACATAACCGCTAAAGACAAAGTTTAACACCACACCATCCATGACAGACAGACAGACACAGATGGCTGAGAAAGAGGCCAGCCTTTTTCAGTAAATTCCCATATCAGTCAGACTAAAAGACTAACTTTTGGCTACTTAGAGATTTAAAAACCCACACAGCACAGGCAGGCTGCGGACAATACGGTACAACCCTGTAGCCATTTCCATCCACACTTCCCTACAATCAAACAAATTAACAAAACATTAAGCTACAATTCCAAACAAGTTAAGCAAAAATTCAAAAACCCTTTGACACAATTCTACAGTAAAACAGAGCTTCGCATTAACCTCACAATAATCAAACAAAATATAAATCCTTTTGAGTAGAAGTAAACGTAAGAGTAAATGACACAAAAGTTAAAATTAATTTGTTGTAACATCGAACACTGTCTTTCAATTCAATAACAAGATGTAAAAAATATTTTTTGTATGCCATTTGTAGGAAGGTTTTGCCATAGGCATCTTTACAGCATGAGGGATGTATTTGCTTCAATGTCAAATAAGACATCAGTTTAGGATGATGACTACTTGCAATTTATCTACTGTTGCTTGTTAGCACTTCACTTTGACCTGCACCGTCTGAGGACCGCAAGCTAAATTCGTGGCTAGGCAATTAATAATAAAAATGAACCAAATCAACATTCTTAAGTGTTCAAAGACATTTCAAGCACATGACTATTAGTCTTTATTTATTTTCATTGATGTAAGAAAATATATTTATCAAGCATCATCATTTCTTCTGGCAAATTAAATTGTACTTTGAACATCACGACATCTAAAACCCAGAGAGGGTGGCAACAGCAAAGAAAAAAAAACATTTTGTTGGGAACATGTGTTTAACATTTTGCCCATGAGTAAACCACAATTTTCACTGTAATTGTAAGAATAAAATTATTCTGGTAGACAGATATTTCCTGCTTCAACAAATCAGTACAGCCTGATCACGATGCATTTTATGTGCCAGAAAGCTCCACTTTTTTACAACATTGCTTTGAGTTCTTCCTTTGTTTGCTGATTGGACTGCAAGCCCTGGAGACAGTTAAACCTAAGCCTAAGGATAGATCCCTGGCACAGTGGTGTGTAGCAAAATGAAAAAATGAGCAGAAGTACTACGCAGTGCTAGTCTGGCTAATGAAGTCTCAACTGAAGATTACAGAAACTGTTAAGAAATTCAATGAATTTCAAAAACCTTCTCAGTCTTCTCAGACAATTTTTAAAAAATCATATAAAGAATTACCATGATGAAAAAACAAAAAAAAAGAATCTCTGCCCTCACACAGCAACTTCAGTACCAGACCTATGGCCTGGATGTCTAATGTCTTGTGTACATGGCCCAATACCCTTTAGTAATGGAAAAAATATATTAAAAAGGTCAATGGAAAACAACAGGAACCACAAGCTCTGGTTGGCTCCAAGCCCAGCTGAGGGAAAGTAGGATCTTTAGATAATCCCTAATATGTCTTTTCTCCTGAAGTGTTGTGTGTACTCACTGCAGTGGTAAGCCTAAATGCATCAACTCCATCCTCCACAACAGCAAAGTATTTAGTGTTGCTTTACTTGATTTCTAGCACTTGCAAATGGTTTGCTATAACACAAAAACTAAGAGGTTACCTACATGAATGAAAGAGGCAATACTTTGTACGAGTGAGATGTTGATTTTAATCATTATTATTGATATAATTATGACTATTAATATTACTAGAAAGGTGCATAAACACGAATATCCCGTAGTATCAAAAACACATCCCCCATGTTGACATTATATTTCTATTTAACAAGTTAATCCTTCATTGTTTGTCTAGATGTATGAATTACAACGAAAGTTGGGGAAGAATAACTGCGACATCGTGGTGCAACACCAACAGGGCTACCTCATACTAGGGAGGGTGTAGTCTGTGTTCTGATCGGTTCTGATGCAAGAACAAACGTTAGAATTTAGGAACAGCTCCACGCATACATTTTGGCTGATGATCAAAATAACAAAAAAAATTAAATTATCATTTTCTAATCCTATCAGCAGCACAGATATGACAGGTGCACAATGTGTGTTTTGCCTAAAACAGCTCAATTATCATCTTGTAGTACATCTTGTAGTTAACTTTAATTCAAACGTGATCGTAGTAAACAGGGTTGTTTGTGCCACTTACACTGGAAACATGGTTGAGAAGGCTTTTTTTTCTACAAAACGAAAAGAATACAAACTGCTGCATGTCCAAAGTCTGAAGACGCCTTCACACAGCCTTTAAACAAAAGGTTGGTAGCTACGCGAAGGACGGTCACCAAATAAAGCTTTGTGGCAACACACCCCCAAATGCTAAGCCGTAACGTTGCATGCTCTGCTGAGGAAGCTATCGATAGCTAGCTTTGGCAGCGTGGCGCAGATTTCATTTGTAGCTAAACGGAGAGGCATTGCTTTATCTGAAAGCCTGCAATATTTATAACTGACGATACACACCAAAGGTTATTATTCAACTAACATTTTAATAAATTAGTGACATGAACACCACCATCCTAGACATAACGCTATAACGTTAAAAGATTGTATGATTTAACCTTGATGGCCAAAACATATTTATTGCTCTGTACATTCTTGAAATAGTGTGGTTGCATTTGGATTGTACATCTTAAACAATGTCCATGTGTTGATGCAGACTGCGCCACCCCATCGAATACAACGAGACAATAGCCCGCAGTGACACGGGAGGAAAGTCTACCCAGTATGCGCTTACCCTGCACGGTTACGTTAGGAGCTGGCTAACGTTAGCAAGCTACCAAAGTCTCTATGCTAGCACAACAGCACCAGACACTCATATTCCCTCCTATTACTGCCAGATTCAACCTGGTTGTCACAACTCAGTCGTCGTCGACACGCAATAGCGCAGCATTGTTAACAAATATTATACTCGTTTGTATTCGAACTGTTAAGTTATTCCCTATATTTGGCAATACGTTGATACACTTGCACTACGAAGTATTAACGTTCAGTTAAACATCTCAAGAAGAGCCACGATACAAAACATTCAAATCGGAACTCTCCGTAGCGTTAAAGTTAGCAAACTAACGTTATCATTAGCCTGAGAGCTAAAAGGCTAGAGTGTTAGCTAAGTAAGGTTTTTTTTTCTACGACTGCGGGTAGTCAGGAAAACACTCCTTTTTGCTTACCGTAGCAAACATATTTAGCTCCTCTTGCTCTTGCATAAACAGCTCGCACCTTGAAGACACGGAGAACACTTTAGTAAACACTGAAATTTTACTGTAACATACGACTACGTGACGTCTCTCTCCAGCTCAGTGCTGGTTTGAAAACATCCCTAGTCGTCCGTCGTCTCTAAGAAAAGCCCAGCAAAACACGCAAAAGCAATCCTCATTGGTAGATGCCAAGCCATGTGATCGCTTTGAGCCCCCACAGAGCTTAAAAAGTCTGCGTCTACTGGAGATGGTGAAAGGGACAATGCGTTACCTCATTGAAATATCGCGCTGCTCCAGTACTGTTGATACAATATTTTCTTAAGATGTATTGCGATTATGAATGCACAAAATTATAACTTTCGCGGGAAATGTTGGTGTAAGGTACGTCGCAAAATTTGAGACGCGCACACCAAATGGGTGAGGTGACGCTAAGCGCTTGACGTCATCTTTTCCGCTCCTCTCTGCAGCTACTGGGAACATTCTCGAACATGTCAGAGCAGGAGTGTTTGTAGCGTTGTTAAATCCTGTTCGTTTTATTTTTACCATTGGCTGACACGAATACGTAACACTGTAGGTATATGCAGGTACATAGGCAATTTCGTAAAATGCTTAGCTTTTCTTGCGATGTTGCGCAGTGATAATTTGCATTACATTGAGAAGTCGCGCATGCGCACGCGCTGGTGTTATGTTGCAGAATAAGCTAAATCACAAGGGAGGAAATAGGGGTGGAGGAACTAAGAGGGTAAATATTGTTGGGAGTCTAACGATGGCCCGTGCAAAAAGTAATTTCTCTCTAGCCTTGGTGCAAGACATACGATACAACACAGTCCACATAGTCTGTAATTTTGAGTTTGTCTAGCTGAAGTTAGGCCGGTAAAGTGGGATACCATGGTGGATCAGGTAGTTTGTAATGACCGCAACCGTCGTGTCATTAGGCATTCGAACCACCACATTTTTCACTAACACTACCCACAGCATCAACGGATGAATAAGGTAAAGAGTCTACATCCTAAATGATTCACTTGGTTGTTCTCTCAACGGGAGAGATTCCGTTTGTTCCTGCAGGTAGATTGTTTATTAATCGTATACAATCTGGGTCTACTACGAAGCCATGTCATTGGCTAACACTGGCTAACTATTGATCTCTAAACGACATGTCGCTTAAGAGACAATTATTACTATGTTGGTGCAGTTTTCTTTTGGATCGGTGGTTACACCCAGATGTCCGGGTTAACTCGCTTTATAGTAGGCCTGTAATAGGCCCAAGACAGATTCTGTCAGACAATAAAGCTACTTGTCTATTTTCTACTAGTATAGAGTGCCTTTATTCACATTTGCTATTCACGTTATTTAAGTAGTGTTTTCTTTTTCTGTTCAAAAGCGTTTGGCTGCACAAAGGTGTATAATATTCACGACTTGCTCAGTTCTCCAGCCATAAAGCAAAAGTTTATTGCAGAGTACACAAGACACATGGCTGCTCTTCAGTAAGGGGAATGGGAGAATCAGTCTTCTCAATTCTGATCATATGTGGTACGTGATTAATTTCTTAAACATGACTCCACTAAGGTTACTTGTGTACGTGTGTATAGTAGGTTCTCACTAATTTCGTTGGAAAATAGAAGAGTGAAAAATAGGTAGGCATGTGTGACCTGGTAAACCTTTCTCGTTATGCTTCTGTAGATTTAAATCGTACAAATAGCTCACACTGTCAAATAACAAACTGTATATTTCCTTAAACAATTTTATTTACACTTATGACATTACAGACTTCATAACTTATTTGTTACATTAGGGAAACAACTGGATGACAGGCACAGATGACAGGTGCTAACCAATGACAGAACTTTGCCTGTGAGATGGGCAATAATGTGGGCCTAAAGGTCAGACCTCACCATAAACCCTGGTCCTGGAGGTGGTCCTGTCAGAGATGTGAGGCCCCCTGCAGGCTCACATGAGAAACGTCCACTCCTTTAACATAAACAAGCAAAATTAATAAACATTTTCTAGTCTGAAAAATAGAAAAGCTATATCCTCAAATGTATCCAAACTATGTGATGCCTAACACCTACATAGATTACATTATCTCTCATTTCTCAATCTCAAACTGCACACAGACACACAGTATACTCTCAATTCTATTCATATTCCTAAAATATTGAATCTGCATAGATTCATCTGCCTCACCTGGGTCCTGGTATCGGAACTTTGCCGGCTTTTAGCTCATCCAGGATCTGCTCAATATCTGCAGTGGTGAGATCCTCCTGAAAACCATAACAAGGGGCTTTAAAAAACGGCAAATGCATTTTAATTTCTTAACAGATAACAACTTTATGTCGAGGTGCAAAAATACATGGATATAAAGATTGCGACTAACATTGTTGACAACCATGAAAGAGTAAAACAAAGTATTCACAATCGCTATGCTTTCTTACACTTAAAGTAAAAAGATGACCATACAATAATCTGACTAATGCTTGGAAACGTTTGAAATCTTTTGATTTGGCTATCCTAACTATCCTCATTCAGAATTCCAACCTAACAGAAAGACATCACAACGGCTTATTTGGTATGGGCAAGTCTTTACACGGTGACCGACAACAGATACTGATGGTTTTTATGTTACATCTACTATAATGGCTTATGAAGCATTTGTTGAGGTTTATTGTACCTTTATTTTACAATTTTGGAAAAATTGGAAAAATAACTAGGGTTAGGTAAAGTCACAAGTGGTCCATGTAAAGCCTCCTCTATGTTGCGAGGGGTGGGAGAATGGTGCAGTCACACTGTTGGTTAACCAGGACCGGAGGAGACACTAAGCCACCAAGACCTGGTTCCCTCTCTGATCTGAAGTGACCTGTAAAGCTGAGGGTCAGGCTGCTGACCTACCACAGGGGCACAGGCAGATGGAGGGCTCAGTAAGGGTCCTGCATCTGACCTGTCTGTTACAGGGAAGGGGGGGGGGGGGTGCCAAATGTGACTGAATAACTGTGTAAAACAAATTGTAATAACAATAGATTGTCTATTTCCTTGAATGAATTAAAATTTTAAGCGTTATAAGCCAATTTAGAAGAAAAAATGGTATTGTATTCAAACTAGTTCGAGAGCACTGAACACAGAGTATGGCATATGAGTCCAAAGCACTTGTAATTAAATACTACAAGAATAGGCCTAGTACCAGGTTGAGACATAATGCTGTAATGATACTAGTTTTGCAAATGAAAATAAAAACCTTTCCTACGACTGTTTATTGAAAAGGATTGTGTAATGTAATTCATTGTGCTATTGTTCATAGCAACATGTTTTTTTACATTAATATTCTTTAGACCCATGAAAAAATGATGTCTGATCATGTTGGCTATTCTAGAGATGCTTGCACACACCACAGCCCTCTGGGTCACTGTAGAGAGGGTTCTGTTGCACACATTCAGTGTCTTATTGTTATTGGTAAAGTTTTAAAAACTCTAAATTGTAAATATGCACATGGTTTAAGCAACAATTGCAATATTACAGCATACTACGTGGATTCCCCAAACCCAATCAGAGGTCATAGTAACAGAGACAAGAAGCAGTGGAATAACAACACTTTGGTGTTAACAGGATTTTTGTTCAGTAAGACATGTTAGCCTCAAAGATTGACATTGACAAATTTTTTGTCCATCAGAAATTGTGAATTAGAATTTGAGGCTTATGCAAATTTGTGATTCTGAAAGTGACCCAGGAGCACTGCCAGAGTGTCTTATTCAGGCTCAGTTAAAAGGCTTGGAACGAAACAACTAACAAAATGCTTTTCTAAGTGTTTCATAAAAACAGAAAACCCCTTTACTTACAGAGCTTGTAAGCTGCCATTGCATTTGTCTCAAATGCTTTGGGTAAAAAGCAACATTACCTGGTTGATATTTATGGTGGGAATGTACACCAACTGCTAGATTAATGCACCTTGACTGCAGTACGAGTAAAAGTATTTTCTAAACTTTTACTAAAGAGAACGTTAATGTAGCCGACACCACCATCAATTTTACAAGGCAAACTTCTCTGACTGTCCGTTGACCTCTTTGATACTGCACAAGCTAATTGCCCTCCTAGTTCCACTGACTATTAAAGGAGAAGTCCGGTGTGACTTGGACCTGGACTGTACTGGAAGATGTTACCGAGTACAAACATATATCCTTCGTTCACCCCCAACATTCTGCATTAAACCGTTTTTAGCCGAAGCTTTCATTAACCTTACACTGCTAGCTATAGGGGCAGAGCTTTGCCTATGCAGATACATCGCTATTTTTACACCATTAACAAGGTTCAAAGTAACTCCACACTTCATTGGTAGATTTTCGAGGGCCCTGACATTTAAAACAAGACAATGAGAACTTTGAAAGTAAACAGGCTCTTGAAGGGGACAACCAGGTAAATTCTGCTCCACTTCTCACATTTAGGCTCAGTCGTAGCGTGAGTAAACTAGGCACACTCTAGGGAGATCACGGCTAGGAAGAAATTATTAAGGGTGGGCCTATTTGAAGAAATGGATGATCACACATTTTAAGACATGTGACATGAGACATCACATTGACCCCGTTCACATGATGTTTTTTAATTTCAAAATAGTTATTTGTCATTCGGTGGGAATTGAAATGTTCTCACTAGAGTTAAAATGGAATAAATAATTCAGAATAAATGTATACATGAAAAACACATTTAATCTGATTCATTTAATTCTGGTCAACTCTTCGGGTCAGTAAGGGAACAACCGGAATTAATTCCAAGAGGAATAAGCGTTTACATGATGATGGAATTAATGAATTATGCTTTAACATTGGAATTAATACTTTATTCATTAAGTTTAACTCCAAATAATAATTTCCTGTAGAATTAAGAGTTAAAAGGATTCTCCGGAGTAAAATACAATTTAGGCCAATTTACGGATGATTGGGAGTATATACATTGAGTTGGCATCAAAATCACGTCATTCGGATGTGTTTTGAGAAAGCTGCATTTTACCGTTTTGAGCCCAAACTCGTTAGCCTGGACGTAACCAGGGCATGTCATTCCCGCGGCTACAAAACGCTATTTATACCTCTTCTACAGTTCCAAACAACATTACACTTACGTGGTAATGAGTAGAGGGTCCCTATATCCAAACCGAAGTATCCTGAGGTCTTCATGTGGTCGGATAGAGAGTCCAGAATGAATTTCAACGAGTCAGTAACTTTCCGGAAATGTTGCCGCTTTAGCAGCCATCTTCAGGGGAAAGTCCGTAGGAGTCGATTTCCGAGGGTGGAGTAACACGCTCGTAACACGCTTTTTTTTTTTTTTTTTTATCATAGTTGTTCTTCCGAAATTGAAATGAAGTTGTATGCAACAGCAAAGCCTAGCTTACTAACAGGTTGGAATTTTGAAATGTCACGTGACTGATGTTTTCCCTGAAGATGGCTGCTAAAGCGGCAACATTTCCGGAAAGTTACTGGCTTGTTGAAATTCATTCTGGACTCTCTATCCGACCACATGAAGACCTCGGGATACTTCGGTTTGGATATAGGGACCCTCTACTCATTACCACGTAAGTGTAATGTTGTTTGGAACTGTAGAAGAGGTATAAATAGCGTTTTGTAGCCGCGGGAATGACATGCCCTGGTTACGTCCAGGCTAACGAGTTTGGGCTCAAAACGGTAAAATGCAACTTTCTCAAAACACATCCGAATGACGTGATTTTGATGCCAACTCAATGTATATACTCCCCATCATCCGTAAATTGGCCTAAATTTTATTTTACTCCGGAGAATCCCTTTAACTGGTCTTTTTAAAGCGGAATAATTTTTTTATTCCAAATTCTATTGTTTTTATTGAGAATGAACGTTCTCATGTAAATGCAGGGATTAAGTCACCTAGAAAACGTAAGAGAGCTAAACAGAGGATTCAGCGACTCTGCATAACACAGAGGATTCGGCGACTCTGCATATCACAGCTCAAGATAGGAGCATTTTCATTTTTCCTGACTGTTACTAGATGAAGGAGGAAAGGAACTAGGAACATTAAAGTCTTATGATCAAACATGGATACAGGCTCTTTTTATAATTTATCTACACACAAGGTATACAGACATAAACGGCTTCTTGTGAGTGCGTGTGCGTTTGTACTCACATAGTAGTTGTCATTGATTTGGACCATTGGTGCATTGACGCAGGCTCCAAGGCACTCCACCTCTGACAGAGTGAAAAGCTTGTCTGCTGTGGTTTGGCCTACTTTGATACCTGCAGAAAGCAAAGGACTCACATCCATCCTACACAATTTCCACAATTTTATCTACAGTTTGTGCAGTTCTTTATATCAAGCGACTATGCATACAATCTTGGGAAACAGTTACTTATTTCAATTGTATTTGTATTCAGTTTTATACAATACAATGTTTTATATATGTGCTTGGATTCACTAAATTGTGCTTATTTCACTGTGTAGTGTAGTCTGTGTGTGTGTCTATTTAGTAAGCATATGTTCTTCCTTACCAAGCTTGTTCTGGATGGCAGCAAGAATGCTGTCAGAGTCACAAAGCATGCATGGTGTGGTGGTGCAGATCTGGATGTGAAACTTGCCCACCGGCTGCCTCATGAACATGGTATAGAATGTGGCTACCTCATACACACGCATGGGAGCAATCTCCAGCACCTCTGCTACCTGGACAATAGGACATGTGTATACCCACACACACACACACACACACACACACACACCACTGGGTAAGGGCCAAGAGAGGGTCTACAGACTGCAGAGAGACAGTTAATGTTTCTATTCCACATTAGTCTATTACTGGCAGATATCTATACATTCTAAACTTAACTGCCTCTCATAATCATCATCTGGGATTCACTGCTTAAGTCTCATGGGATTTTAGCATGAAATAAGTCTGGTAAATGTTTCTGTTCCTACGTAAGTATACAGCCATATTGCCTTAAACACACAGGCTAAAAACACCAACTGCTACACAAACAGGCTACTAACAAGGGCAGTATCCAAAGCACTGAGCTCATCTGTGTTATACCTCTGAGACACGGGTGACTCATGACAGTCAGGAACACGGTCCCTTCATTATCACACTATAGGTGTAGTGACCTCTACTATGTGGCCTAGAAGCAGGTACCTTGTTCATGGCAGAAATGGGCAACCAGCCATGTTGCCTCTGCGCTACATCTAGCACAGGAATGGTGGCAGCTGCCTTGTGGCCCTCAGGGTAGTTACTGATGATGGCTTCAATCCTCTGAGATTTTAAAAATTGTGACAGACAAAAAATATCAGTGTTAATGTGAACTGTGTTTTACTTAACTACGCACACACAGAAAGCTCTGTGCCTATCTCAAAACTCTACACTCTACAAATGTATTAATTCCTATAAAATTCACAAAGAATGCAACACCTCGTGCGAAATGTACGCTGTCTTCAAAGTATTATAAACACATCTCAAAACTTTTCTTATACATCGTAGACAATTTCAACACAACATTACATATTAGGCCACACCAATAAAATTAGTTGGTTCTCGGATTTTTTCAGGAAAAATATGAAGCGAGCGAGCGAAATAAAAATAAAACAATGTTCTGAAGGTAAATTAACACATTCACAGTTAATGTTCATTAAAGACATTTACTCATGTGTTAAGGAAAAACTAAATGTGGCCTAATTTATAAACTTTACTTTCACACCTCACAGCACACTTTTTGTCATGCAGGTTTTAGGCAATGTACAAATTCATCATTCTGTCATTCTATGTTATGTAAAGGTTTGACGGTTTGTCATTTATTTAAGAGAATCTAAGCACCAAGCAAGCTGGCATTGAGAATTGGAATTGGAATTGAGGTAGGCCTATGACATATAATGTAGACTGTCTAGGCTGCTGTAGCCTACGTTCAAACTCATTTTGTCACAGTTCATCACAGGGCATTAGAACGTCAAAATCGCATTGATTCACCAGATAGCAATTAGATAGTGACTAAAACTTTGTGATCAGCGCAACGGAGATGAATCTTCATCAACGTGCAGTCACGTGAATCTGGAAAAGAGACTATTTTGCATGTGAAAGAGAAGCGTGTGTGTGTGCGCGCGCGCGAGGATGTGAGTGTGTAGGCACAGGCTATTCATTTATTTATTGATTGATTTTGATGGCGAAACACTTTGAATGGGTTTTTTTCGCCTCTCAATCAATGAAATATCAAACTCACCTCCACAGAGTTGCACAAGCAGACTGCTCTCGGCACCGTGAGTACAACTGCGCAAAGTTCTCATCCTCTTTAATTTCAAAGTACTTGTCAAATGTTTTTCTCTTCTGATCAAATGTTCTAATAATTGCAAACTCTGGCCAAGCAGCATCCACCGGCATCTTTCCTCATATCATGTCTCTTGTCTCTTGCGCTCTGAAGTGAAAGGCGCGATTTGATTGGTTTTCCACGTCACGTGAACGCAGCATGCTTTTTTCACTATTATAGCTATCAGCCACGGTGTTTTTTAGGTTCGTGTGAGTTCGAATTCAATTTTATTTTTATTTCATTTTGCATTTTTTTCAAGCGGCGAATCCGAGAACCAACTAATTTTATTGGTGTGGCCTTATGTATGTATTTATCCTTTACACACTATTGCTGGTAAAATGTTTTGTTGCACAATTAACCATAACAATGAATTGGGCACAATTCAGATATCATGTATACTGAATCAAATGGGCACAATTCAGATACCAAGTACCGGTATACTGTACTCAATATAAAAGTTCAGTAAATTCATAAGATGTTCCTCACCTTCATATTCTCAGCAGTGAACTCAAAAGGGGTGTCTGGGTTATTGTCAGGTGTGTCTCTGTGCTACATAGGTGAAAAAGAACATAATAACCAATATAGACAGTGCATACACAGACTTAATCACAGCATTACAGAAATACAGAACACTGCACAAAGCATACCATTACACTGTAAGAGAAAGGATATGATGCCTACTTCATTTCATGTTCATTTGAACAAGAGTAGCATACTGGTTAGGGCCTCAGACTTGTCTGATTTGATCCCTGACCAGTAAAAGTGGACAGGGGGACAGTAGTTGCATTGCTCTCCCATCCACATCCACAGATGAGGTGCAAATCACTTCTCCATAGGTGCCATAGCTGCAGGCTGCCACTTCTATGGAATACTTTGTATTCACTCATATGGATGGAAAAGTACACAATTTCTCTCACACAAACAAAGAACATCTATCCAGTCTTCTAATCAGTAATGCCTTGCTCTGCTACCCATCTTACTGAAGAGGGTGCAAAGTGGCCTGTAAGGTTTCCTCAAACCACCACCGATCATCTTTGACGGATCAATTCATGATATGCACAGCAGTTGCAAACAAACAGGAGGGAACAGAATGTTTTCCTGACACTTACCACAAAAATACCTCCGGCCCCTGCTCGCATGGCTGACTTGTGCAGACTACGGACCTGCCGGGCCTATTATATACGAAAACAAAACGTAATGTTACGGTTCACAAT
Organism: Limnothrissa miodon; assembly: GCA_017657215.1. Classification (NCBI taxonomy): domain Eukaryota; kingdom Metazoa; phylum Chordata; class Actinopteri; order Clupeiformes; family Clupeidae; genus Limnothrissa; species Limnothrissa miodon. The sequence goes on from JAGFZM010000139.1 coordinate 3,572,441, forward strand.
AAAGTTTCAAGTGGCATGTATTGTTTTCCAATTAAGTTTGTCAATTTGTCTAAAACTGGATGAATGGATTGTAAGTGGACAGTAACGAATCTAACAACAAACAGAATGACGCGTTTCGCTGTGACGTTAGCATTATAATCGATTCGCCAGCTAGCTAGCTAAATAGCTAACGTTATCATAGGTCAACTCTGACGCATGCTGTGTCGAAATATTTATACAATTATCGCCACAACGACATTGTCTAGTTATTAACCACAGGAATATGTTATTCATTTTTAGCGTTCTGGTCTACCGTGTTGCAGTCATGCACCATGCAGGTGTCATTTTCGTAACGCAGAAATGGCTAGTTACTGTTAGCTAGCATTGGAAAACACCAACGTTACCTAAGGTTAGTAGATGCCAGTCTTAGCGTTACTAACGTGATTATGCGATGCAAAAACAAGACAACATATAGTATGAAGATGTACGAACACTGTATCTCAGTTATTCCTACTGTAACGTTAGTGTTGATACTGTGCGACCTACAATGTAATTATCAATGGTTAGCAGGGTTAACGCTTTTCGAGTTGCCCTTGTGCGGCGTCATGCACTTGCTAAAAAAATAGATGTGAGCTCTATCGATATTCGAATGCCGAAGTACGTACTAGAAACACATACCGAGTGCGATACAGCAGCACAAATGGCTCTGGACAAAAGCATGTTGCTTTACAGATTCGATGTCCCTTTTAACTTTCTGACCGCAATGGCGGACATCAACATCTGAGCGATATGGCCGACTGTTGATTGAGATGGTCTAAACTGCAACTTGAGGTTTAGCAATCAAGTGCGGAATGCCTGATTTTAGGAAACATGTTCAAAACAGTCGCAGTGCAGCTGGCCTAGGCTACTATTAATAATTGTGATTTCTACTATTTTCAACCATTAGAGATATCAATAAATTATGCTTTATTAAAATAAGGTAGATAGATAGAGATAGACAGATACTTTATTGATCCCCAAGGGTGAGCTGAAAACGAGGATATTTTCCTTATAGGAACTAAGAACAATTTCATGTTTTTGCCATTATACTAATAGGCTATATTTAAAAACCATGGTCGCAGCAGACCCGAAAAACTGATGCCATGGTTATTGAGGTCTAATGAGGTGTGTTATGCCATTAAGAAATTAGCCAAACTGTTGTGGTATTGAACAAAGTACTTTTATTCACATTGTCTGAGCTGTAGTAAAAAAGTTAATAGCTGCATGTATAATGAGGGATAATCTTTTTAATCACGTGATCAAGCTTGCTTATGATGATTCTATTACTATGTCTTCTCATTGTACTGGTTTACAGAGTATATTCATTCACTCATTACTCAATTATAGAGTACAATACAATATCAAACCAGCCCTGAAAAGAGTGTGTTGATTTAGGAAAATCCCCTGAGTCCAATATGGTTTATGAAACTTTTATTCTAATAGGCCTAGACTGTCATGGGAACTCTGTCTTACATGCTGCTGGTGCTAAGCAAATTGTGATGCCAAAGATTTCACATGTTCAGAGAAAATAAAATTGTAGGACATACATGTTGGCCTACCACAGGGGTCTTCTACTTTGGAAGCTACCAGTAGCTTTGTGAGAAATGCTCACAAAAGGTGTTATACCTGCCAAAGTCTCTCATTCAAATCAAATCCAACTCACACCCCCCATTTTACACACATGTAGAACACTAATGAACAAACGTGCAATCACATAAACTATGCATTCCAGACGATGCTGTTCTGAGACAATACTCTAATAAATGTTTTCTGCAAAAGATGAAAATATCTATGCTGGTGCAATGATGACTATTGACTTGACTGGTTTCACTCCTATCTCTCTGGCCGCACTCAGTTCATCCAACTCAAGTCCTTCAGTTCCCAACCTTCCCCTGTCTCTTCTGGTGTGGAGGACAGAGCCCAGAAGCCCCTTCTTTTCGTCACCTCCTTCCTCTTGGCAATATTTTCCATAAATTCAATATTAATTTCCACTGCTACACGGATGACACCCAGCTCTATCTTTCTGGCAAACCTTCCTCCACCCTCCCTCCCTTACCTCCTGCTTATTCGAAATCAAATCATGGTTCACCTCTAACTTCCTAAAGCTCAGTAGCGACAAAACTGAAGTCCTCCTTGTAGGCACCAAATCCACCCTATCCAAAGCCGACAGTTTCTCCCTCTCAGTAGATAGCTCCATTGTCTCCCTCTCCCCTCAGGTCAAAAGTCTGGGTGTCATCCTCGATAGCTCACTGTCTTTTCATTCCCACATCAATAACATAACCTGCTCTGCCTATTTCCACTTACGCAACATAAATCGCCTTTGCCCCTCCCTCAGCCCCCAGTCAACTTACATTCTTGTCCACAGTCTTGTTACCTCCCCCCTGGACTACTGTAACTCTCTTCTGTTTAGCCTCCCCCTGAAATCCCTCCATAAACTTCAACTTGTCCAGAACTCAGCTGCCCGCATCATCACCAAAACACCCTCATCACACCACATTACCCTTGCACTCCAGCATCTCCAGTGCCTCCCGGTTAAATTTAGAATCACCTTCAAAATCCTTCTGCTCACATTCAAGGCCATTCACAACCTCGCCCACCCCTATCTCTCTGATCTCCTCCACATTGCCACTGCCTCTTGCTTCCTCCGATCTTCCTCCTACACCCACCTCATCATCCCCTCAGCCCGCCTCAGCACTATGGGGAGCAGAGCTTTCAGCCACTCTGCTCCCCAACTCTGGAATTCACTTCCCCCTGACATCCGCAACATTGACTCTCTCTCCCTGTTTAAATCCAGACTGAAAACTCACTTGTTCCAGATTGCATACTCCCTCTGACATCCCCGTCCTTTATGTTTATGCCTTGCTTGTACTTACTTTATTGTTGTTTCTGTTGTTGTGTTTTTGCTCTTGTTGTTGTTTGCATTTTTTGTTCTCCATGTTTCTAATGTTGTAAAGTGTCCTTTTATTATTATTATTAATATTATTAGCCTATTATTATTGCAAACTGGTTAATATGCATTTGAAACACGTCTGACATACCATCCAACTAATGTAGGGTTGTTTGGTCTAACATCAACTTTAGCAGAAGTCTGAATTGGTAAACAACAGCACTCGGGTGTAGGTCGGCATCATGGAAATGCTCTAGTGGAGAAGGGAGGAGGTGCATTCCTAAAGGAGAATGGTGTGGGAGAAAAACATTTCCCAGCAGAGGAGTTGGAACTCGGCTATGATTTTCCCCTAGGACGCACTCACAAGCCATTTGCCTGCCCACCAGCCGAACGCATGTCTGTCCGTCGTCCAACCCATCTTCAATGGGTTGAGCGCCCCACAGCTGATATGACCAATGAAAAAGAAGGAGTGCCGAATTCAGCGATTTGATTGGTAAATTTAGCGCTTAGGAGAATGACAAAAACACGTCGAACGGGGATTAAAGGCTGCGAGTGCTGGCGAGCACATTATTACTGCGAATATTGGGAAAGCAAAAATAATTTCTGTGAATAGGTGGACGTGGTTGACACGGGGGGCGTATACTGCTGATCTTCCTGTCTTCATCAGTACTGTAAACATGGTTGTTTCAGGACCTGAACATATTGAGGAGCGGGAGAGGGTTTATCCTCCGCCTGAGGAGCTAAAGGCGGATGCGCATGTCCCTGACTTCAGCTCATACCTCGCACTGTACAAGAAGTCAATCGAGGAACCCGAAGGTTTGTCATTACACATACATACACACACACACCATAATTAAATACATTTACATTACATTTACATTTATGCATTTAGCAGACGCTTTTATCCAAAGCGACTTACAAAAAGAGGATAACAAACAAGCTACGTAGAAGAAACCTTAAAAGCATAGTGCTGGGAATAGTGCATCAGTTCAATTGTGTTAGGACAGGAGTAGTGCATCAGTAAATACTGTAATGCCATTACTTGCATCAGTGTGATTGCAATACATGTCTGCGTTGAGTTGGTCTAACTTTTGTGATGGTCATGAGATTGGTCAGAAGCCTAATCCTTATGCATGCTCCGCAGAGTTCTGGGGGAATGTGGCAGATGAGTTCTACTGGGAAAACCGTCCCGCGGAGCAACCGATATTGCAATACAACTTTGATGTCACTAAAGGCAACGTATTCGTGAAATTCATGGAGGGGGCAAAGACCAACGTGTGCTACAACGTCTTGGACAGAAATGTGCTGGATAGAAGCTTCGGAGATAGAGTGGCATATCACTGGTGAGAGGCATCAACAACTACAAAAGTTGAATTACTATACACATGTATACACATCTCAAACTTTGTGAAATATCTGTGCATTTGTATTCAGGGAAAGGTCACAAACATGCCACCTAATGGGCATCCTGTACAAAATGTCCACTACCTTAAAAGTTATTGCATATAGCAATTGTGTAACTGAGCCATGATGTGAGTGGAATGAGGATGGGTGGGTATTTGTAGAAACAATTGCTCAAGTCAGAATTGTGAAATAGGCCTTTGACGAGTCTTTTACAAAAACAAATACAGCCTAGAAGTTCCAGTTTGGTCAGTCCTTAAACAGAAGCTCCACCTTCAACATATATGAACATGAGCCCCTATTTTGAGTTATTTTCTCTCAGTCCATACTGTACACAGTTATTACATAAGATAAGGTTCTCCCCATTAGCGCATGAGTGTATTACTTTCATTACATCATATGTCTATGTAAATTCTGGTTATTCATCCTGATTTTTTACAATCTAATCAATATCTGACTGCAAGCATATGGAGGTGGAATATCAGTAGCTGACCCCAAACCCAGACAGGGGTGTGAGTCTGGCACGCTGCTGGATAGCTCACACACTTAAGGAAAACTAGACTATCAATGGCTTCAGTTCAATGGCTACAAGTTAGTCCTACCCCACCACTTTTCTGGTGTCAGATTAGCCCATGAAACAACTCTCTCCTTCCCTCTCCACCACCTTTCTCTCTTTTTCTCTTTCTCTGTATGTATGTGTGTTTATTCTGTGTAGCATGGTTTCCATGTTGTGTTGTCCTGATAACTGATAAGTAAGCTCATCACAACTCTGTCTTTCCCCCGCCATCCTTTATTGTCCTGACTCCTGCCTGCTGATAAGCAATGTAAAGCGACACCCAGCAGTGCTTGGTGGTTGCTAGCCACAGAGGCTGAATGGAGAATGCATAGCATAATCTAGTAGCAATCTGTTTTATCTGCCATTTTAACACACAGTAAGACAATAGCGGTTCAGTACATGTTATCTGGCCCACAGTCAGCTGTGTGATAGCCTCCTCAGCTCCACCCTGACAGGAGCCAAGTCCACGGCACTCCATCTCTCAAATATGATATGATCCAAATATGGTGCCAGGTCTGTTTCATTCTCAGTCACTATTTATGCTGTAAATGACTGTCCTGGTATCTGTTGTGTTTTCCACTTATTGCCTTCACACACACACACACACACACACACACACACACACACACACACACAC
>JAGFZM010000140.1:0-2500 GCA_017657215.1 Limnothrissa miodon
ACACACACACACACACACACACACACACACACACACACACACACACACACAGAGTCCAAGGCCACAGTAGAACTGGCTGTGTATGACAGATAACAGGACGGAGGAAACAGCTATGGGCCTTCCAGATCATTTACACCCACTTATGCAATTGAGCACAAGTGCATTAGTGGAAGACAGGGTGAACAGGGTGATTTTAAACAGCCATACACATCTCATTATATAATCTCACACATGATACATTTCTATATGCTAAACAGACTTTGAATAGCACATTCTCACACACACACACACACACACACACACACACAGATATACTCACAGGATTAACACATCATGTGTGTGTGTGTGTGTGTGTGTGTGTGTGTGTGTGTGTGTGTGTGTAATGCTGGATCTGAAGTAATTCTTTCATCAGTGAAGCTCAATGACCTGGTTCAACTTCCTATTCCTCCCTCTTTTTACCCTTTCCGCAGTCAGTCATTCTGTCCATCCTCCCTTTCTCCCTCTTGTCTCCTTCCTTCCTCCCATCTTCACTCACTACACCAGATTTCCTCTGCAATCCCTCCATCCTATTCAATCACCACTTCTTCTCACCATTGCTCCCCACACTTTCCTATGGTCACTCTTTCCCTTCTCTACCATTACACACACAGTGACAGCCCAATAGCAGCAGCCAGTTGCGGGGCTGAACTGGGCCAACTATGGCCCTGATATGGGTTGCTGGGTGCCGTCTCCTCTTTTTGTCACAGCAGACCTCTCAACCCATCCTTACCCTTAGTGACACACACACACACACTCTCACTCTTTCTCTCTCTCTTACACACACACACTCACAAACACACTCACACAAAAACTCCCTTTAATTGGGTGGAAGAGGAAAGCAGACTCACAGACTCCAGCATGCAACACAGACAAATAAAAAACTCCCCCTCCCACTCTCTCTCTCTCTCTCCACTTTGCTCTGATGGGAAATCAGCTTAATGTGATGATGGTCATAATGAGTCAATTTCAATGCACACACACTTAAGGGATTAATACAGACACACACACACAGAAATAAATATAATACATTTCAGACTAAATTTTGAAAATAAACAGACATGGATCGACATTAATGTAGTAATCAAATAGTAACACACAAGTGGGTAAACACACACACACACACAGTCATCTACACCAAATATGACCAAGCCTACCTGGACGTCACCACTGATTCCTGGCCTGTGATTGGCAGGGAGTCGTGCCCCCTCGCATTGCCACGGTAACGCCCCTCACCCTTTTTGGTGCCGTCACCCGTGGAGACGTCATGGCCAGACGACTTCTCTAGCTCCTGAGGGAGAGATTAAAGAAGAGAAGAAAAGAAAGACACAGTGAGAGAGGAGAAGAAAAGACAAGAAGAATGACATTGTGGGTAGTTTCCACATTAGCGGTATTCTCTAGAGGCTAGGACAGTTTGGCTGCCCGAAACAGGCCATGTAGGAATAATTTGTGAGGGTCAGAGAGACACACTTCTCAAAACACCACCCGGAGGAGAGACAGCCGGGGTGAGAGAGATGAAGGGAGATAGAGAGGCAGAGAGAGAGAGAGAGATAGAGAGGCAGAGCGAGAGAGAGAGAGAGAGAGAGAGAGACTGAGATAGTATCAGAGACAGGGCCCTGGACAGGATCTAAGTATCTTCACATGCATGCAAGGAAACACACACTGTACCAATTAGAGATCTACTTACCCAATTATTTTAAAACACACACACACACACACACACACACACACACAAGCACACATAGCCTGAGAAAAGGCCACAGTTAAGTGAAAGGGCCTTTGGGATGACAGAAGGGGGGCTGCTGAGGAATAAAGGTAATTCAGAAAGAATTCATCTCTCCATCTTCACCGTTCACCATCTCACTATTTTCCCCCTCTTTTTTTCTCTTTCACTCTCCGTCACTTTTTCTTTGTTCATCTTCCTCTGACTGTTGTTCACATTCTCCTTCCTTACATTCTTCCTCCAAACTTCACAGTTTCTTCATCCCTCTTTTAAAGTTGCTTTTTATTTATCCTTTTTTCGTTTCCTTTTTTACGTTTCTCTCCGTCTTTCTACTCTTTTCCTTTTTTCCTTTGTTCTTTCTTTTCATTTCCTCCTGTTGATTCTAGCTTTTATTCACTTTCTTATTTTCTCTCCTTGCAAACATCCCCCGTCTTTCCCGTATAATTTCTCTCTCCATCTTTCTCCAGCTGTTAAAGCCTAGATGTCCGCCTCTGTGTGTCTATGGAAATGAGTGTGTGTGTGTGTGTGTGTGTGTGTGTGTGTGTGTGTATTTGTGTCAGACCTGCCTCAAGTAAAGAATAATTATTAGACCTACAACATATGAAACTCTCATACAGTACTCTCACATTGGTAACTACTTTACTTACACTTACCGTACAGTCAGCCATCTGCAGACACACACACACACACACACACACACACACACACACACACAGATTAGCAAATTTGGATGGGAACAGT
>JAGFZM010000140.1:5000-16475 GCA_017657215.1 Limnothrissa miodon
TTTTGCACAAGTCTCTTTCCCACTTTTGTGTGTGTGTGTGTGTGCCCATCCAGTTTAACATGCTCCTGTTTCTTACTCCTCCACTTCAAAACAGCAGACGTCTGGAAGATAGCAAGGTAATGGGAGCGGGAAATGACCCTCTAGACCACACACACACACACACAGGCCCTCAAGATGAGCTATTGTGTCTTGAGTGGAGCCATTTATCTTCTAAGAGGCACTTTTCCGTTTTCTGCCCGGTCGAGCGTCTGAGGCGAGAACGAAGGAGGCCTTCCGGCTACGGTCTTGGGACTCATGATAGAGATGGAACTGCGCTGAGCTTGGTCGTCTGCACAGCTGCACGGCATATCATCCCAGCTTTCCCTGATCAGCATCCCATTTCTCACACAGGAATTCCCTTTTGGACGTCTGCCTGTAAGCCTCTTGGGTTAGCATAGTCTCCGTACGTCTTCCTATATGTCTGCATGTCCACGCATGACCGCCTGCAGCCTCTCTGTGAAAAACTAGGCATGATATACAAGGCTTTCACCAAAATAGATGACTTAAGGAGAAGTTACGCATCTGGGCTAAGGACACGGAGACTGCAATCTGACACGTTCAAATTAACTCAGAGTGAGAGAGTGTGAGAGAAATATGCTTCTGCTCTCCCACCAAAAAGACTTTATTCTTCACTTGTGTCAACTTTCCTTTCGAAAGGGCTAAACTGCTATCCTTTTCTCTCTCTCTCTCTCTCTCTCTCTCTCTCTCTCTCTCGATCTCTCTCTCTCGATCTCTCTCTCTCTCTCTCGATGCCCTCCATACCCCCCCTCCCCCATAGACACAAACACACACACAGGCCCAGCCTCTCAGAAAGCATGAGTAAGAGGTAACATATTTGCAGAGTTGGCATTCCTGCTCCTGTATGCTGATTTTCCACTGCCATCACTCTCTCAGTTAGCACGCTAACACACAGGAGAGAGAGAAAGAGAGAGAGAGAGAGAGAGAGAGAGAGAGAGAGAGAGAGAGCTGAGCTGCTGCTTAAATGCCTCCTCCTCCTCCTTAACTGCCTCATCCCCCTCTCTGTGCCAAGAGGGGAGTCTCCAGCAGCAATCCCTGGGAGTCCTGGCCAGCGCTCCACAAGCCTGCCGTCATCAGCTTTCTACAGCTCTCCTTTCACACACACACACACACACACACACACACACTTATTGTTCTCTCTTTTGATCGTCTGCTCCTTATCACCACCTCTCTCCCCCTTCTATCTTTCCTCCTCTTGCTTCCGTTCTGTTCATTTCTCTACCTCTGTAGTTCTCATAATCCCATGCTTACTGACTAGCAGACTCTGTTTTCTTGTCTGTCTCCACTCATCTGCATGATATAAGTTTCTTACTTTTCTCTCCTCTCTCTCTCTCCCTCTCTATCAATCATCCCATCTCTCTGGGTCTCTTGGCTTCGAAGAGGGCTGGCTTTTCTCCTCTGTCACCTGACTCTCTCCTGGTGTGTGAGGGACACTGTGATCTCATGAGAGCCCTGTGAGTGTGTGTGGCGGCTGTGTGAGAAAGACTGACGGAAAAGACTGACTAGTGCTGTGTGATCATCATGTGTGTGTGTGTGTGAGAGAGAGAGAGAGGGGGAGAGGGAGAGGGAGAGGGAGAGATTGCCTTTGGGAGTCTCCGGGTGTCTGTGAATAAGCAAATGACTGTGTGTGTGTTTGCGTATGTGTGTGTGTGTGTGTGTGTGAGTGAGTGTGAGTGAGTGAGTGAGAGAGAGACAAATTGAGAAACACATATGTGTGCTAGAGTTGTAAGAGTAAAAGAGGAACTGTGTGTGGATGAGCCATTTGAATATGTCAGCGTAATATTGTGTAAATGTTACCCGTCAGCTGGTCAGCTAGGTAGTCAACGCGTAGCATGTAGCAATACCCTTGTGTGTGCATGCGCGAGCCTGTGTTGGACCTACATCTAGCTGTGTGTGTGTGTGTGTGTGTGTGTGTGTGTGCAGTATGTGTGTGTGTGTGTAACTGTCTTTCTTTCATGCCTGCACAGACCTGTTTTTTGACTCACTGTCAAAGCCGCGTGTGCGAGACAGCCCTGTAACCTCCAAGCGACCTCTGACCTGCCTCTTCTCCCACACCCCTGCTTTTATCTCCCCTGTGACGCATTCAATGTGACACTTTGAACAGCTCCTTTGTTCTTTAACCTGACACACTTCACCCCTGCTGCGTTCTAATGTTACAGTAACACACAGTACTGTACACTCAACTGCAGAGTTGCTACAGGCACAGTGAGTGTGCAATATTGTGTGCGTGTGTGTGTGAGATTGCTTGTGTATTAATGGATATGAGAGTGCGTGGGCTTGATTTGTGTTTGTGAGTATATGGTGTGTCTGTGCAAGTATGCATATGGAATATGGAGATGTTTAGAGTATGTGTGTGTGTGTGTGTATCGGTGTGTGTAAGAGAGACAGAATGGTTGAAAGGTCACTAGAGTCTAGACTGGACCAGAAAGAAGCCTCTCTCTCTGCCATTTCACCCCAAAGTGATGACATCACAGAAGGACCCAGAACCTTCTGCGTAACCTAAGCAAAGTTGAATAAGGGAGCCTGTTTGGGACACACAGCCTCAGAGATTGTTTAAGCCAGTAAAGAGGGGGCACTTTCGAAAAAAAAAGGAGAAACTTCAGCCCAACTTTTGTGTAAGACTGCCTCACCCTCCAGGGCAAGACGGGAATGGAGGACACAGAATAGAGAGATGGTGAGAGGGAGCGAGAGAGGGAGGGAGGGAAAAGAAAGGGCTTGAGTGTTGGACAAAGGAGTCTTTGAGAAGGCTGAAAAGGGAAGAGACTTACCCTTTGGCTTCCGGGCTTCCTCCGCTTCCAAACGGCTGTGAAAAAGAGAGAGAAAGAGGGAGAGGGAGAGAGAGAGGGGGGGGGGGGGGGGGGGGAAAGGGGGGGGGGGGGGGGGAGATAGAGAGAGAGAGAAAGAATAATGAGGTTATGGACTGATGTCTGTCAACAAGACAAAAGGCTTTGGCATTCACCTGCTTCTACTCCCCATACCCACAAAGTTTTTTTCTAAACGAGGGAACAAGAGATGGTGTGTGTGTGTCTCTCATTCCCCCACACACGCACACCATCTCTTGTTCCCTCATTTAAAAAAAAAAAAAAAAAAACAATAAAGCACACATGTTCACAACTGACACACACCCAAACGCACATGCTACACTAAGCCCAGAACACACTATTGCTACACAAGCCGTGGATGTTTCTGAGCAAACGCCCCCACACAACAAGCTGTGACATGCTTAAAAATGCTCAGAAGCAAGAGCCACTCTGGGAGCAGGGCGAGGGCAGCACCGGAGGCCCGTGTCCAGGCAGAGCACCCTGATTCCTGGGTAAAGGCCAGATGAGGAACAGCTGCCTCCCGGGCTAAAGAAAAGCACTGTGGTTGCATAAAGGACCAGTTGGATATTACATAGCAGTCAGAGTGTGTGTGTATGCACACAGTGCGTGCGTTGGTGTGTGTGTGTGTGTGCTGGAACAGAGGGAAAACAAATAAAGGAGGGTTATGTCAGTCAGATCCCAAGTCAAGTCAAGCCTCTGTTCCAATCTGAAGCTAAGAGGGCAATATGAGTGTCTGTATGAAACTTGAGAAAAAACACCAGAAACACACACACACACACACTCTGTCTACAGCAGTACAGAAGTGATGCAATAATATGCCATGGGCCATCCAATGACCAACATGGGAAATACAGGAGACATGCATGGGTGGACTTACACAAAACAGATTTGGGGACAGTTAGAGTTGGATGGCAAAACTGCACTGAAGGGAGAAAGAGAGTCTACTTGTAGCAGCTCCTGTGCTAAGCTAAAGAAGGCTGTCAGCAACAAATGCACTGCGCTGGAGTTAACTTGGTTTACGTAAGCAGATGCTCACCTATTTTTATTCAAGGTAAGCTGCAACAAACCGGGAAATGCTACAGCATGCCTCATGCAATGAGCATCAAGAACCGGTTAAATATGAAATAATTAGAGCCCAACTGATAAAGGATTTTGAAGGCCGATACCGATACAAATATTTGTTGGTTTAAAAATCCGATATTCCGATATATCGGCCGATATTTAAAAAAATAATAATAATAAATTCAGAAACTCGCAACAAAACATTAAAAGATTTCCATAACATTAGCTATTTGTAGCTATTTATGAGTTTTAACTAAAATAATGATAATGCATTTTAAAAAGAAACTTGTTTATTTTATTGTCACAACAGAACATCAAATTCAAAATATTGGACTTGATAGTCACGAATTTTGTCATGCTTATCTGAGTATATAAAACGGCAACACTCATGTGTTTCGTCCGTTTTTATTGAAATTTTTAAATATTAATTTATCCGCCATTATAAATGCTAATAGTTTGGAAAATGCCTAATATCGACCGATAATATCGGCCTGCCGATATATCAGTCGGGCTCTAGAAATAATATTTAAGATTATTTATTAAAACTTACTTACTTTGTAATTTTAGCATAAAATAGCCCACACTTAGAGTATTAAAGTACCTGCCTATGGGGTGTTTCTGTGAATAGATAATAAAGCAGAGGGGCACTCTGGGGTTACACTACTGCTATTGGGCTTTGGGATTGGCACACTACACTACACTACACTACACCACACCACACCACACCACACCACACCACTAGCCTTTTTGGCCCCCCTGGCTCGCCGTAGGCCTGCAGGTCCAGTGCATCGCTCTCAGCGACAGACAACGTACGGAAGTGGGCGTCGGCCCTACGGCTGGGTCCTCCCAGTCCCCGCCTCCGCCTCTCCAGCCAGGAGCCTGACCCGAAGTTCAAGCCTGACAATGACCTTGTCTCCAAGGTCAGAGGTCGAGAGGTCAAGTCAAGAGAGGCACTGGTACACAGCCTGAACAGTTGTTAGTGGAGGGGGTGACACAAAGAGGGGAGGAGGTTGAAGAAAATGGAAGAACAAAGGCATGACAATTTCAGATATAAAATAAGAAGAAGAAAGGAAGAAAGAAAGAAAGATAAAGGCTGGTACATAAAAGAGTCAGGCAGAATGGCAAGCACAATCAGCACAATGTGATGAAGTGACAACATTTTATGCAGTGAAGAGGTAATTATGATACACAAAAGACAAGTTAAGACATGACATGAGATATTTAGGCTGACTAGACACAGAAAACTTTTTTAAACAGAATTTGTAAACAATGTCTTGAAATATCCAATAGAGGCCTAATGTGTTTACGGTGTGTGTGTGTGTGTGTCTGTATTATTGTTTTCTTAGTGTGTGTGGTGTTGCTGGGGTGTAGCATTTTCATGTGTGTGTGCACATGTAAATAATTTTCGCTTGATAGGAGCCATTTCGTGAGTTGCTGCTACACATACATATGTCAGTCACAAACAAATATATGTCACATTCATACATCTGTCACATACTGTACATACACAACACAATTTCTTCATCAAACGCTCAGTAGCATGGACAAAAAAGCCTGTTGCTCATTGGTGCTCTTTGCTGTGAAGCGCCATGAGACTTTTTTTGGTGAAATGAGCTATACAAATAACATAAAACTGAATTGAATTTAATTTAATTGAATAAAGCCATTCATTCAGACTACTCAGGCCCAAACTGGTACAGTATACTAGTACTACTGATTCTAGTTTGACATGGCTGATCACGACACGGACTGATATTACAGTACATCAACAGGAACCAAGTAAAGCGTTTCCAAAGAATACTTCAATTATACAGTTAAGTGACACTCTCCCTCTCTCTCTCTCTCTCTCTCCCTCTCTCTCTCTCTCTCTCTCACACACACACTTTCTCTGTCTCTCTCTCTCTCACTCTCCACCTCCTCCTTCTCCCCCTCTCTCTAATTCAGCTTTGCTCCAGAGGATCCAGAAGGGTGCTTCTTCCCTTGACTGGCCCTGACCAATAGGATAACAGCTAGATCAGGGCCAACAACAACAGCAGGGCCTGAATCAGACGCGGTGGAGGATCAGCCGCGGAGACTGTAGCGTACAATACAGGCTCTTCCAGGTCATGCTAGAATGCACTAGAATGTCCTTAGGATTGGACTGTGCTGTACTGTACTGTTCTGCACTGCATTTGGATTGTAGTTTTTGTTGCTGTATTAACCTGCCAAGGGGCTACAGATAACCAAAAACGCATCTGTTTTTTTAATTGAGATGGTAATGTTGATTGTTATGCAATGTCTCTTTTGAAATAAATAAACATTTAAAAGGATCTTGACCAAAGTCCGAAGTGCATGTGTGTGTGAGAGTGTGTGATGTCACTGATTTTGCCTGATTACAAACTGAAAATTAATTAATTAATTAATTAATTAATTAATTAATTAATTAAACAAACAGGTGCTTCCTTCAGTAAAAAATATGTGTGTGTGTGTGAGAGAGAGAGAGAAAGACAAAGACTGTGTGAGCGTTTGTTATTTGTATCTGTGTGTGAAGTTCACACTGTGACCACATGATGGGGAGAAAGCCAGAGAGACACACACACACACACACTCGCACGCTCATTGCGCATTATGGCATAATGCACGTGCCTTCTTCGAAGAGAAAGCAGCCAGCCAGGCCACAACAAGGGCTATTTCACTTCAGACACACACACACACACAAACAGTGTTTACCTTGTACACATCAGCAGCCAATGCTACAAACCAAAGTTCCTGGACTGGTCTTTACATACATACAGGCCAAATTATTTAGCTACAAATAGATATCCACATATACTGATACACACACACACACACACACACACACACACACACACACAATTAGTTTGACTAGGAATAGACATCCTCACACACAGAGCAAATTACTGGTGTTTACTACACATGCTGCCAAGACCTTCGCCCAGACACCCAGCACCTTCTGGCTCCTGAAGATTACAATGATTCGGTCACCACACACATACACACATACACACACACTCTTTCTCTATTGTATTACCCACACCTATGTTATCTAACCTGCATGTTAACACTGCAGATTTTTGCAGCGCTTTGTCCAAATGCATACACTGATGATTGTGTAAAGTACCGCACATACACACTTCCACACACACACACTTCCAGATATGCAGAGGTAACATTCCTTCAAGCTATTTTGGGTTGGTGCTCAGGCACACGCCACAGGTCACTATAATCAGGTTAGGCACACATCACCTCACATCATTGAGTGTGTGTGTGTGTGTTTATCTATAACATACCTAACAGCATACCTACAGTACCTGCTCTACTGTCCCCACACCCTTTCTCCAGCCATAAACACAGACTTTAAAACCAGATCCCTTTATCGCAAACACACACTCACACACACACACACACACACACACAAACACACACACACGTCTGTATCCTTCCTTTGTTTACACACACACACACACACTACACAAAGAGGCACATAAAGCACTTTGGCCCAACCCTGTCACGTCACACATTTAAAGCGGTGTACAATCACAGGACTGGCGTGCTGTGTTGTAAGATAATAACATACGTGTGTGTGTGTGTGTGTGCGTGCATGTGTTTGTCATGTCGTGCTTGCAGGTCTTCCACTTGTTCTGCTTGTCCTTTGTGTTGTCTGTTGATGGAAAATCTGCCTAAAAATTTTCATTTCACATGTTTCCATGGCTCTACGGGGGGAGTCATATTTACAACAATGCTGCAAATACTCAACCAACAATAAGGTGGGAGAAGGGGAAAAATGAGAGAACTAAACAGGAAAACAACCAAAAATAACAATAATAACAAATAAAAAAAAATTGTAAACACAATGTTTTTCATGAGAGCACATTGACAGCTGCATTAATCTGATCCTGAGGCTAATGGTTCTCGATGAAACTGCAACCCGTATCTGAGCCCCTAAGGGAGACTGTCAGGACCATACAGGTCTGGCCTTGATACTGCCTGATAACTTGACTGAGTAAAAAACAGAAAGTTCTGTTGAAAGATATGTTCCATCTTGCCTTTCTTCGTGGAGTCTAACATCCGCATGCATAGAGTACAAACATTTAACATACCAGTAGGTGCACACACAAACACAAACACAATCGACACACAGACCTGAACCTGCCCGTTTATGCCATCCTGGAATTGGACTCCACATACACATACATACACACACACACACACATCTGAATAACTCTTCAGAAAGCACATCCTTTCTTTCTTTTTCTTGACTCTGTTACTTGTGTTAAGTGACACCAGAACAGGCCAACCAGAACGGATGTCGTAACATTATTGTGGGACCCAGCAAACACGTCTCTTCCTGGCTTCCCAAAACTCCCACTGACCCTTCCCAATCCAGCCACTGTACTCTGCCCCCAGGGCTCCCAGGCCTGGGTACTTCCTGCCCTGTTCTGGGAACAGACGCAATGCCACAAAAGCCTGACTAACTCCTATCAGGCCATAGTCACAATGCCTGAGTCAGTTTCAGGGGTGAGGGTGCGTGTGTGAGTGTGTGTGTGTGTGTGTGTGTGTGTGTGTGTGTATGTCTGTGTTGACAGGGTTGGGGGGATGAATCCTTCAATGGCAAATGCAGTTGGGGAGAAAGCCATTGATTAAACAAAAAAACACTTCTATGGAGGCTACTTCAAAACTTTGGCAAAATATTGTTTACTTACTTGTACCCTGCCTTTGTTTATAAATCAAACTTTAATTTGCTGAAATCTAAATCCTAAAAGCTTGTTCTGTCTGTCCCTTTCTGTCGTCATGTGAGGTATTTTTGAATGTGCTTATGTGCACGGAGGGGTGATTTTTGAATAATATTCAAATAGTTCTCAGTGATTATTGAATAGCATTTTTGCCAGAAGCATGCATCACCATACCTGAATCAGACATCAGAAATCTCTCTTACACACATCCTATAATTTATACATAGTACTTATACAGTATGTGTTATGTGTATAGTCTTATTATACATACATACACAGACACACACACACGCACAGTTTACGTAAAGCTTGCATTTCCTGAAAAAAGCCGCACCATGCATAATCCTTACTGTAGGTCAGTGTTTTATGCAAAATAAAAACGAAACCATGGATTGACCTGGCTAACTTGTGTATAAACCTCACCCCTATATTAGGCCTAATCTCAATTTACCGAACATCCTCTGTTAATTCAGCAGGAGATTATGATGACTTCCTAACAATGTAGAATGATGAAAAACAGAAATATGATATGTAAAAGACCTCATCCATGTATTAACTTCAGTGATCATTTCATTTAGCAAAACTGAGCCCTTGGTTAATAGTCAGGTAACCTGTGTTATATGACTTAAATATTGGCCCACTCCACTCCCTTTCACTCTACTCCTCTCACTGCGCTTCCCTTACCTGTGGCGCGTTGTGAACTCCAAAGCTGCGTCGACCGCTACAGCGGCCGTGGAAGTGGTTTTGGGGGCCGTCTGGGTGTCGTCCTCGGCCTCGGGGTCGCTCTCCTTCTCTGCCCTCCTACCCCTCAGGGCCGCCAGGCTGCTGGAGGACTCATCTGTCCCAGAGTTCCCTCTGCTCTCAGTGTCCCCTAGGAGTGAGGGAAATGAGGTTAAGAGGATTTCAATTGCTAATTCAGTTATACTTGGATTTAACGCACATTTAATTCTTTTGAAAACTGTTGTAATAAAATGCTAAAGATGCTTAAAAACGCATTGCTTTGTTTTCTTGTCACTCACTATGTGACAGTTGCCTATTGTGTATTGCATGACGCATCAGTGCATCATTTTCATTAAGCTCAGTAGATATCAACCAACAGATAGAAAGTCAATAACTTACTTTCTCTGTGTGAACACAGTTATGCCCGACTAACAAAATTACTTGTGGTGTTAAGTGTGAGAAACAAAACCACTTCACCTTTTATTAGGTCATGTCGCAAATGCCATGAATAATAAAATGGTTTAAAAATTACCTCCTATAAAGAGGTTTCAAAAATGCCATAATGCACTCTGCCACCCTGCTAATAGTTAATGAGCTTACAATTAATAGCTATTGTTAGCTAATTAATGAGAGAAAACAGAAAGTCAGAGAGTGGGTTTTTCTAATTTTAAACTTACCCTCTACTGGCTCCTTGTGTCGTTCGCGGCGCTTGTACTTGCTGGTGAGGTCCTCCATGTTGGTGTAACGCTCGGCCAGCTCTCGCCGCCGCTCCGCCTTGTAGCGGGCGATTCGCTCCGCTTTAGACTCCACTGATGACATGGCTTCCACTGCATCCATGACCTCTGGCCTTTGACCCTCCCTTCTTCCTCACCAGCAAAGGCCTAGTGTTCCTTGCTGGGCAGAGGGGGATGGCTGTGTGGCGGGATGCCGGATTGGTCCCGAAGCGTTGCGAGGGATCTCAGGAGCAAGCTGGGAAGGGAGGGAGGGAGGGCAGTGGATCAGCTGAGGGTCAGCATCTCTCAAGCACCCTCGAAAACAGAGAGGAGAGGAGGGTTAACATTCTCTTTGAACCAACCACCAGATCCTTCGCAGTCATCACATCGGCATTCACCGGACAACCTGATGGGAGGCACCAAGGAGGACAATAAAGACGAAGAGAGGAGAAAAAAAAGAGGAGAGAAG
This sequence comes from Limnothrissa miodon, assembly GCA_017657215.1. Taxonomy (NCBI): domain Eukaryota; kingdom Metazoa; phylum Chordata; class Actinopteri; order Clupeiformes; family Clupeidae; genus Limnothrissa; species Limnothrissa miodon. Next base: position 15,577 of record JAGFZM010000140.1, read on the forward strand.
AGAGAGGAGAGAGAAGAGAGGAAAAAAGAAAGACGACAGAAGAGAAAACAGAGGACTAGCCAGGATGATGAGAAGTAAACAAGAGAGAAGAGAACTACACAGGGGTGAAGAGTTTAGTCTGCTCATAAACACCTCACTTCAGCATTGTAAACACCTTTCTCTTCCCTCTTCCACCTTTCTCTATGCATCTCTCTCTCTCTCTCTTGGATGCAGATGGAGGGCATCACTTTCTCTCCATCTTTCTCTCAGATGCAAATACTGGCGTCTCTCTCTCTCTCTCTCTCTCTCTCAGATGCAGATGTGGGGGCGTCTGATGGCTACCGAGGTGAGGGAACCCCTCCAGGCTCCTCAGCAGCACATCAGTGCAGACCCACTGACACACATTAAGCACATAAAGCTACAGGAGAGGAGAGATGCTTTTGTCTATTTGTAGGGCACAGAGTTGAGGGGTGAGTGTGTGTGTGTCTCTATGTGTGTGTGTGGATGACGGTGCTGGGGGGTTGCAGAGGGACTGACGAGAGACAAACTTAACGGTCTCGCGGACACAAACACTGCTACTGAATGGCATCCATGCAGTGCAAAGTGCAAACAGGAGGACAGGACCAGCCAGTCCCTGTCTACAAGAACACAGATCCTATGCAGTGTTTACACAGAGTGACCCCCTTACACGCACAGGACATAAGTCTTTTAACATCAGTTGGTGTGTATGTGTGTGTGTGTGTGTGTGTGTGTGTGTGTGTGTCTTCCAGACCATGTGGGAGTAATGTATGCCTGTCTGATGTTGGCAAGGCAAACATCCCACTCCATGCAAGTGTGTCTGCATGTGTGTAAGCACAGGCGTGCCAGAAACAAAGGGTGTGTGTGTGTGTGTGTGTGTGTGTGTGTGTGTGTGTGTGTGT
>JAGFZM010000140.1:21982-72521 GCA_017657215.1 Limnothrissa miodon
GTGTGTGTGTGTGTGTGTGTGTGTGTGTGTGTGTGTGTGTGTGTGTGCAGTGACTAAACGGCGTTATAGATGATGTCTGTCTGATCCTGTGTTTGTGTGTGTGTGTGCAGTGACTGAGGCTATAGGATCATTAATGAAGTAAGGAATCATACCAGCATAACATGGGGCAGAAAGACAGAAAAGGAGATGAATGTGTCTACGTGTGAGTGGTTGTGTGTGTGTGTGTGTGTGTGTGTGTGTGTGTGTGTATCTGCCCAGTCCAGAACCACAGATGTCTGCTAGGATAAGACTCTAGGGAGGAAAGGGGGAGTGCATGGCTGCGCCAAGCTCCCTCTGAACCAAAAGAACCGTTGCCTTCTGACAGGCAATGGACACAGAGGGTAAGGACCACCACCGTCGCCACTTCAAAACATTCACTTCACTGCTCTTCTCTTTCCTAGTCAACTCCACTGAAGGAGATGTGATGGTGTTCTAAGGCAGGGTTTCTCAAACTTTTTTGCTCTGGGGCCCTGTGATATTAGGCCTTGGTGTTCCAAGGCCCTGCATAGGCCTCTGCACGCCCCCTGAACACCCGCCCAATGCCCGCCGCAATGGGCGCCCTTAGATAGGTAGATGGATAGATAGTTTACTATTATTAATGCTGCCATTATCATCATTAGTATAATAATAATAATAATAATAATAATATTATTATTATTATTACAGGTCTAAACTAATGTAGGTTATTATTAAACAAGGAGACCTAACAGCTTGAGATTATTGTGCTAGTTACAGATATGTAGGCCTAATAATTTGACTTTTGTCATTACATGTATTACAACTATTATTATTACTATTAGGTCTATTGTTAGAAGTAGCAGTAGTAATACCTATTATCACATCTCTTTTTTCACTTTTTGTTTTTGTTTAGATTTTTTTGTTATAACTACCCTTGAACTTCAAGTACTGCTACTTCAAGTGCTGCTACTGCAGTGCCTGGAACCTCAAACCGACAAGAGACTGTAGCCCCATTTAGGCTACAGATTGCATTCCCAGTATGAACTTAAAGGGAGAATTGAACGTAGCCTGCATGCTGACCATAAACCTCAAATAAATGAGAGGCCCAGTCATCCACAGAAATATCGCAGGAAAAAGAAAAACCTAATTCTAATGCGAAGGGTCCGCCTGCTTTCTCGCAACTATCAGGTCAAAACGAGGAAGACATTCGGAGCGTGTTTTCTAAGTTGCGTCTGTTTCGGTATTTTGTCTTTGTCAAATGTGAAAATACATACGCGGAGGTATGTTGAATTGAAAGGTAGCGTTTTCACTGCCATTTCACTCTGCTGGGGATATTCATCGCAGCAGGACGACCAGAATTCAGACAGAGAAAGTCGAGTAAATATAGACTGCAGACCAGCATCGCACGAGAGCTCCAAAAGTTTATCCTGACCTGCACCAAGGTGGCAGCCGGACAACATGCAGTATCAAAGGCATAATTAGCATCTCGCAAATTGTAAAAGTTGCCTGGCACTTAGAAATGTGGGACAAAACCAGGTATGATGCCATGGTTAACTTTTCATTTCACTGCCAAATTAGGCTACTAAAATATTCGTTTGGGTAGCCAATTCGTCACTCTTTCGTTTGAAAAAAAAAAAAGCTTCCGATTTATCTTTTAGATTTGGGTGTTTTGTTTCCAGCAGGCTTATTTGGGCGGCTTCAAGGCCTCGTTGCTGAACATTGTTTGGCAGATGACACAAATTGGTTTTGAGGGGTAACCATCACTTGAAATGAAGCCAAATTTAATGTATGAAGGGTCGTAATTGCAAGTAAAAGCGCAATGTTTTTGCCTCTGTGTCATGTGAATATACAGTGTCAGATGAAAGTTTCTCAAAGAAAGAGTCAAGACTAGCTTGCTTTGAACATGCCATTGGTCTGGTGAAACGTGTATGCGTGTGGATAGACAAGACGGATTAGTGCAAACGTGCCGACGGCAGAGAGTTCGAACAGTTTTCAACATTCTACAACATTAAACGTGGGAGGGGCGATGTAGGTGACGCAAAGACACTGATAGCAGAGCCAGCCAGCCAGCATCGCTCTTCTTCATAATCTGATTTACAGTGACAGTTGTGTTAAAGTTATAAAATAAAAGAAGGCAATCAAGGTCGGCCCGCGGCCCGATGGTAATCTTCTCGCGGACCGGCCCATAGTTTGAGAAACCCTGTTCTAAGGTATATCTTTATCTGTGTGTGTGTGTGTGTGTTTGTGTGTGTGTTTGTGTGTGGTTAGGTGGGGTATACTATACAGTACATCTATGTTTTTATCTTTCCTGTGTCTTATACTGGTGTGGTTTTGCCACAGACACAAAGGCTGACGGGATGAATAGAATGAGTCTCGTCCACTCAGATGGGTACAATGCGCCTGGTCTAATCGGATAGGTACAATGTGTCTCGTCCAATTAGACGGGTAGAATAAATCTTACCCAATCGAATGGGTAGAATGAGTCTCGTCCAATCAGATGGGTAAAATGCCTCGTCTAATAAGACAGTGAGAAATAGTTTGACCGGACCAAACTGTAAGCATCTATGTACCCATCTAGATCTGCATCTCTATGATGTGCTTGTGTGTGTTTGTGTGTCCAAGAGGAAAGGGGTTAAACAAAAAGAGCAAGGAAGTCAGACGCACACCCTCACACACGCAGTCTGGGACTTGAGGCTGGCAGGTTTAAGAGCCTTGACCCTGAGGTTGTGTGTGGTAGCTAGCCAAGACCCCCGAGCGAGTAGCAGAAGATGGCCCAGTATGATTACTGTGGTGTTTATGTGAGCCTAATCCATTAGACAAGACCACGTGGCCACAATCCACTGGGCTTACCGAATGACTGTAGGGGGGAGATGGCTATGGGGCAGTCAGGCATCTGGCTAGTCAGGTAGCAGTGTGTGTGGTCTGACAGTGTGGTATATGTCCCAAGAGAGGAGAAGAGAACAAAACAGAAGAGAAGGTCCAGAGAAGAGACCAGAAGAGATTTTAATGTGCAACTCTGCAATTCTGTTCTTGAGGGCATGGGATAAATTGCATCCGCCATTAACACTGTAATTGTCTTCATTATCTGCTATAAACACTGCTTTAATCTGCCCCACAGGTGCCTGCCTGTCCTGGATTCCAGCAGCAGCTGACCCTCCACCAGACCTGGCCCGGATCTGGGCCTCTCTGAACACCGCCCCACTCTTGGCAGGACCACTTGGAGTAGAATCCCAACTAGGAGCTCAACAGCCCCATTGGCTGCCAGTGAGACCAAAACATGCATACAAAAACACACTGTCTTAGCTTGTAAGTCGGCAATATTACAAATAAGAGGGATTGGTATATCAGTAATGCAATACATGCTCTCATACATATTCTACATCATAAACACACACACATACACGGTATAGATTACCGAAGGTAATTATCAGTTTCGAGAAAATTAGCAGTCTGTGCTCAGGCCACACACACACACACACACACATGCGCACACACACAAAAAAGGAATTCCAAAGTGCTGTACAAGTCCACACGTTTAGCACAATGAACCATGGGATTTCATTATTAGCCTATATGATACACACACACACACACTCACACCACATGACAGATTTTCATGCATTCAAAGCACACACAAAGAAACACCCTTTATGTGCCATATGACAAAGCATTCCCATTCTCCTGCTGAATTAAAGAATGTGGCCAGCATACCCCTTATGACCACAACGTACACACACACACACACACACAAACAGCAGAAACAGTCACATACACACAGGTTCTCCTTTCTTCCACTGGCTTCCAGTAAGTAAAACAAATGGTTGAAGAGCCTTGGGCGCGCTGAGGATGAATGAAACGAGGCATGACTCATTCATCACTTCCCTTCCACCGGGGGTCAGGCTGAACAAAGCAGGGGCTTTTGGACCGACCCGGCGTGGGCTCACGGCGCTGGTCCCAACCAAACACACACGCAGGATGACTCAGTGTCACACAGACAGAATGAGAGAAAGGCAAAGAAAGAAGAAGGAAAGAAAGAAAGAACAGAGAAAGAAAGAGGATGAAAAAAGAAGAGAGAGAGAGAGAGGACAGGAGACAGATGCTGGGATTCTGCTCATTGCAGGAAACAAAGGAAATGGTCCCCCTACCACCACCACCACCACACGCGCACACACACACACAATAGTTTAAAGGTGAAGAATTCAGCTTTTGTGGAAAGCAAATAGAATCGCTTCCTCCCTGAAAGCCGCAGTGTGACGCACACATTAAGGCCCTTTCCAAAAGCCCCGCTTATTGACATCTTTCCACATTTCCGACACATATTATTAATTTGTCCCAGACATTGCTTTGCTTACTATCCATCCTATGCAAGTAAAATACCCAACACAAAAACAAAAATATTTCCTGGTTCCACAACCTAGTAAAAGGCCAAGCTGAGCCGACCTGACTGTGGGTTGCTTTGGTTAAAAGCGTCAGCGGCTTGAGTCAATGGAAATGGACATGCAAATGGCTTGCCTGAGGCCACCTCTACGGGTCCAGACTCTAGACTGCAGTTTCATTCAATTTTCAGCAAAGTGGTCTCCATGGGCACAGCTTGTTTGATGAGGTAGATGAGGTGCTGGGACTGTTATGGGTCACAACGATTAATAGTTTAGCGCTTCCCGTGTCTCATTGTCTTAGCATCTCTGTGGCCCTAAGGTGGCACAACGTGTGTTCGTGTGCTCTCTACTAGGAAGGAGGGAGGAGGGGGGCACAGCTGGGTATGGTGTCTATACCCTTAGCAGGTGGAAGTCCACGGGAACCAAGGTTCCAGTCTGGTCAGTGGTGATTCTTAAGAATCTTTTTTCCCCCAGTCCCAAGTTAAACAAATTAAATGACAACAAGACCGGGAAGGATGCAGACGGATGGAGGACACATGTCCAACTACTTTTTCTCACTGTGGAGTGGAGTTTTCAGACCAAGCCACACTGGCTTTTCATCTAGACAGGCAAGCTGCTAGGCAACCTCATGAAAGTTTCTAGCTGCAACCCCAACAAACACAAAAAAATAACAGAGAAAAAAGGGAACCATCATCAATAGCTTCACACCATCATTACCACAAATGACAGGAAGCAGCTTAGTCTGCAGGGCCAATTAGACTCCTCAGCCTCAATGACATAGAACAGCAAATAAAACTTTAATCAGTCAAAAGACTTTCTAAAGTTTGTGACAATTTATTCATTTTCGTCATATCATTTGGACAACTTCACTCTGGACCCATAATGCACTGAGGCCGCTTGTCAACTACCCCTAGACTAGATAGGTCACCACTATATACTGTACGAGCAGCCCTGCCCATACATGGAGCTTGAGCAGTGTGTGAAGGGCAGCCTCTAGTGTAGCTCAATAAGGGTCCTGGGAGTAGAAGCTGATAGCCAAGATAGAGAAGCGCGCCCTCCAGACCACAAAACTTTCTGCTTCTCACGGACGCTACTCATTCACTTCAAATCGTTGTCAATAGGTCCACAAGTGTGCAATAAAGTATGGTATGTTACAAGAGTGTTTGTGTGTATGTGTATGTGAAAGCAAGAGCTGTCCGGGCGAATGAAGCATGTCAGGAACTGAACGACTTGCAGGCTTTTCAGCCACTTTGTTTTGTCACCATCCTTTTTGTTGTCTTTATTACTGTGCCATTGTTTTGGCAACAGAGTATTCTCGTGCTGATAAAGCACGTTGAAATTAGCTTTGCAATAGAGCAAACAGAGAGATGCTCAAAGAGAGGAAGACAAAAACAACAGGGACGGACACATAGGGAAGGGAAAAAAAAACATGCTGAGAAACATACACAGATACAGGGACAAGGGATAGGGAGGAAGAAAGAGACAGGGGGACAGGGAAGTAGGACACAAAGAAGATAGAGGAAGGCAAGATAAAGAGAGAATAGGGAAAGAGAGAGAGAGAGAGTGAGTGAGAGAGAGGGGGGGGGGGGTAGAGGCAGTGCAGAGGATAATAATTGGATAAGAAAGCAAATGAACAAGTCTGGAAAAGAGGCAGCCTCCGACAGAGCAGGGCCCTGGGCAGGCATAAAAGAGAGGAAAGAAGGGATGAAGAGAAACTGAAAGACACAAATGGAGCAAAGGAAAAGAAACTGTGACGGATAAACAGACAGTAACGACCATAGCCGTCCAAAAGCAGGGATTAGGGGAACATGGGGAGAGAGAGAGAGAGAGAGAGAAATAGAGAGAGAGAGAGAGAGAGAGAGAGAGAGAGAGAGAGAGACTGCAATGGAGAAAAACCGTGAAAGAGTGATATGCCAGAGTCTGTGTCTGCTCAGTGTGTATGGGTGCATGCATCGCAGCTTCCTGAAAAAGAGCCCAGTCATCCAGCCACTGTCTACTGCTTCCTCATCAAAGCGCCACACCCTCTCTCTCTCTCACTTTCTCTCTCTTGGCCTGGCCCATCCTCTGGGATATTGGGATTCTGATGGGGTGTGCACCAAAACACCACTCCCCTCCCCCCTACCAAAAAGACTTTTCTAGGGAACAAAGAAGGGGGTCAATAGACAACAGACAGGGACATCTGAGCACCAATGAGATTCTGTGTTGTGCTTATCACTGATGACATCATTTCAGAACAGACGGCATGCGTGCCTGGTCTTTGAAAGGGGGAGACAATAGGGATCTTAGTACTACTTAATAATATTTGAAATATAAGCTTTTAACTTTCTAAATCCCCTTACATGTAGTATATTTACCCAACAGGATATGACCCAGCAAATTGAAGTGTGTAAATGTGTGGTGTACACAACAGACAGCTTTTGAGTGATTCAATGCAGCAGACTATATTTTATATACAGTGTACTCTATAGTGTGTATGTGTGTGAGAGAGAGAGGAGTGAGTGAGAGAGAAATAAGTCAAAGTGTGTGTTATTGAGGCTCTAAGTTATTCCAAATGTGTCCTTAAATTGTGTGTGTGTGTGTAATATTTGTCTGTGTGTGTTTTCTGTGTTCAATGTGCTGTAAATGAGTGTATTTGGGTGTCTGTTCTTAGCCACTGCGTAGGCACAGGTTGGAAGTCATTAGGTCAGGAAGGACCCAAGTGAGGCCGTGTTCTGTGGCGTTGGCACTCCAGTAATCCAGTAATGCTGTGACGTGTGCCCGTGGTGCCGTTAAGCAGCAGCTTACTATCTCCCGTTTGCTAACCCCCACCTGGCACCTGCACCGGACCCACGCTAGCTGCCCAAAGGAGACTGGCAAACTATATGGTTAGCTTCCTTGTGTAGAGTGTATAGTGTGTATGTGTGTGGGTGTGTGTGTGTGTGTGTCAGAACTATACTTTGGTTGAGTGTGAATTCCAGACATGTTTGTGTGTGTGTGTCTGTATGTGTGTGTGTGTGTGTATAAGAGTGTGTGTTTCTCATTATGAAGACATCTTCTGTCTGGGTGAGTATCTGCTTGGTGTCCAGCTGTGGCAGTCTCAGTAGAGGGGGGCGAGCTGCCTAATTATAAACACAGAGCACTCGCACACACTCTCTCTTTCACACTCACAGTTTCCAACATTCTTAACAGTCCCAAATGATACTCACACTCGGGAACAGCAAACACACACAAGCAAAAACAAACACACAGCACCAAACACAAACAGACAAAACACACCTACAGGCCAACATGTGTTCCACACATACTGTGGCCCTTCTGCTTGTCCATTTCTCGTGACTGTCTGGTGCTTTTCAACGGACTAATATAGAGGAACCCATTACGGAAGCTTCGATAGCACTGCACAGATGCTGCATAGATGAGATTCCATCCATAGGGAATGCTGGAATGGTGTGTGTGTGTGTGTGTGTGTGTGTGTGTGTGTGTTTGTGTAAGCCAATCTAAATGGGCTTCATATCTGTAAGCTGACGCACACATGTGAGTTGGAAACATCATTTAAGGCTTGCTGGTGCAGTGGTGCAGACTTTATGTGAGTCTGTGTGTGTGTGTGTGTGTGTGTGTGTGTGTGTGTGTGTGTATGAGAGAGAGAGAGCACATAGAGCCTGCTGGCTGTCTGACTGGCTGTCAGTGGTGGGGGGTTGTCCTTGCGGCCACGTCTTTGTGTACTGTGAGCCGTGTGTCTCCACTGTGGCGGGGGGTACTGGATGACAGGCAGGGGAGGGCTGGGGTAACAGAGGGAGGGGCAAATTACATCAGAGCGGGGGGAGGGCTCAGGCTAATGAAATCGTTGGTAGGCTGGAGGGCCTAGCTCTCAGCTGGTCCAGGGATCCATCGCAGCAGGGTGGCTGGTTGGTGCGGTGAGGAAGAATGGGGAGTAGAGGGGTATCACGTGGATGGGTGGGTGGGTAGAGCAGACGGCTGATCCAGACACACAGACACACACACACACAGCTTAGAGACATTTAGCGTCTGCCCACCCTATGCCCTTTCTCTCTCTCTCTCTCTTAAACACACACAAGCACACACAGTCTATGCACTTCAGTCACACACAGGTCAAGAAAATCCTCTTCATCCAGCAACCCCACCCCAACCCCAACCGTCTACCCTCATCATCCTGACACCCCGACCCCCCGCCCACCCCGGCCTGGCCCCAACTCTCCCACCCACCAGCCCCAAAAGATCCCCCTGCTTGTCCTCCACCCAATCCTTCTGACCCATATCCCTGCGCTCTTCAGCTCCAGTGAAGAACCAGAGACTCACAAAAGGCTAATCCTCACCACAGAATCATTTGCAGCACTGTGATGTGATGATCTTCGCATTTAACTCAAGGCAGCTCATGACATTACATCTAAGGCCACACACACACACACAAAATTACACAGGAATTACACAACATTTTAAATTTGAGTGCGTAGAGATCACAGGCGCAAGGTATAGTTCGATTTTTAACACTTTGATCCCCTTTCACAGGTTGTCTAAAATGCAAAAAAGTGGTTGACACCGAGATTTTGACGACTACTCATAAGGCATGTCTGTGCTTACAATGAAAACATAATTCCTGGATGTCTGCAGTTGGCCCTTTCCTTGGATGCACGAAAAACACATGCACACACATATGCACGCATACACACACACACACACACAGAGCTCAAGTCCCCACCTTCCAGTGTTCTACACCGCAGGGGTCATAGTACCGCAGGAAGAGGGAAGTAAATGAACAATGTGCAAAAACACTCTCTCAAGAGCTGTACTTAATGGGCAAATTTCTCTGACTCAAACACCAGAGTTTACACAAGAAGTCAGTGACTCACTCCTTAAACACACACACACACACACCCTAATGCCCTGCTGCCCCTGGATCACAGATATCTGAGGAAAGGCGTGGATAGGCTTGTATCAGCTGGTCTGATAAGTTGTAAACACACACACACACACACAGGGGGAGAGATAGAAAGATACATTTCTTCCCCTTATGAGTGGCGATGTGGCTGTCACCATCATAAACCAACTGTTGGTCAGCAGCTCTTTCCCAGCAAAACTGAAGCGGTCACAAACAATCAGTGAGATACCCCCCCAGTCATATCCACAAATGATCACACAGTCACACACACACACACATTCATCTCTGCCAAATTATGCAATTCATAATGGCCCAAGCTCCAGTAGAGAGACACATTCAGCACACACACACATCAACTTTCACTCAAACACACTTCAACTTTTGCTTTCACTGATGGAGATAGCCAGGCCTGTGGAAACTCGCCCCATATCAAAGTCCATTTCTCACTTTTACCCCCCCCCCCCCCCCCCGCCACACACACACACACAGACACAGGACCTCAGGTTGGCACACACTTTACTGGATCTGCATTAACGGAAAAGAGAACAAATGTGTGTTGAGTGTAACTTTGTCTCTCTGCAGTATTGCTAAATGTGTAGCCTAGTTATGAGAGTCTGCACCGTGTGTGTGCTCCCGCATCGCAGCTGCCCCTGGCTAAGGATACTGCAGGCATTCCGGCTCATTGGCTTTCTGACGGGGATCCCAGCTGACCACTACACCAGCCAACAGCCCCCGACTGGAGCAAAGGGAAGGGGGGCGGGGGGGGGGGGGGGGGGTGGTAGGGAGATTGACAGAAAAAAAGGAAGAAAGGAAGGAAGAAAAAAAAAAAGAAAGTACAAATTACAATTAAAAATAATTGTAGTTACTGCACAGTTCTAGAAGTCACAATGTGGTGCTTGATACACCAGCAAAGCAGAACGAAAGAAAGATGAAAGAAAGAGCGAAACAGAGCAAGAGAGACAGATAGACAGGCAGTGAGACGGAGAGACACAGACAGAGAGAGAAGGCAGCAGAGTGGAAGAGTTTTAGGCAACACCCTCTGGTCATGGGGTGTCCCAAGAACCCACACCATCTGGGAGAGAGGAATGTGTGTAAGTGTGTGTGTGTGTAGGCAGAGGTGGGGGGTAGATTTCACAGAGCAAGAGCTCTCTGTATGAGTTTATGCAGAATGTATGAAGAGGTTTTCATTTTTAAAACACTGTGAGGATGTTTGCTGGACGAGGGACATATATTGTTACATGGACGCATTCATATTTGTAAATGTGTGTGTATGTGTGTTTTTTTTCCCCAAGTATGCAGTGTTGGGTGTTTATGTGTGTGTGTGTGCCTCTGATCCATGGAATGCACTGCATTATTAGGACTGCTTCAGCTCACCCTGAAAAAGCTCTCACTCTCACACACACACAAACCTTTAGCAGCATTTGCATTTTTATTCTGTTGGATGTCCTTATGTTCTTCATCACATCACATCATGACTTCAGCTGATGCTATGTCATTTGTGTGTGTATGTGAGAGTAAAATGATTAATTAATCATCGAAAATTAATAGTTGAAAATTAATCATAATCGATGTCCAGAACCTGTAATCAATCAATGCGCTCTGTTATGTTATTCCGCCGACATGTTGAGCACGGAGAGCTTAAATAAAGAAAGACAATTGAGAAACAAGAGGAGCTTGTTCCAAAGAAAACATTGATGTTCAATAAGTAATCATAGACATAGATACACCTCTCATTCAAAAACCTCTAACTTGTAATATGTGAGTATATTTACAGTACGTAACTTCAGTGAACTATGAGGGCAAAAATAAATAAACAAATAAAATAAAATAAATAAAATAATCGTCCATTAATCTTAATCGAGTTAAAATGTTCAATTCAATACTATTCAAATATGTGGGTTTTTCAGGGTGTGTGTGTGTGTGTGTGCTTTTAACAACACACTCAATACTTTATTACAACACTAGTATGGCTCAACCTTCACACCCGCACACAAACAAACACAGGCACACGTACATACACACACACACACACACTAGCCTGGCTAACGCCCACTCTATTCACATGTTTTAACTACAGTGTCATTTACAGCCCTGTATCCCATTTCAGACAAAACAGACTGCAAAAATAAAGGCTCTATACACAAGAGTGTCACTTTTCCCCCGGCACTCACTGTTTCAAGTGTAGTGTTGTTCAACTTTGAGCGGAGAGAGCTTCGCTCGCAAGCACCCCTTTATTGTGTGGGCCGACATCCCATCTGATGTAACATGCACATTTGGCAACACCCGCTGCAAAGGATAAAAAAAAAAAAGTCACTGTTGTCAGCTCAGATCCCTGTACTATGAGGTGAAACACACACCCGCTTTGAGAAGTGGGCCGCCTGCTATAGTGATGACCGGGTGGGGTTGGTGTTGGGGATGGACGGAGAATTTAAGTGCTTTGCTCAAGCACACTTCTGCTGTGGCCTACTAGTCGGTGATGGAGCCAGCAACACTCTGGGTTTCAAGCCTGAATCTCTAAGCAGTAGGCCATGGCTGCCCAAACCCCCGGGGGTGGGAAAGGGCCAGGAGCTGCCATCTCGCTCATGCTGTTGCTTCCACTTACTTTATGCTGGGTAAATATTTACAACAGGACAGACTTCCCAGCCAAGAGACCATTAGGAGGGAGAGGAGCAGGAAGCGCAAGGGAGGGGGAGTTTGCACAAGAAAGAGAGAAAGAAAATAAGGAGGCAAGAAAGAAAGAAAGAAAGGAGGAGAGAAAGAGAGGTGCGGATAATGAGCAAACATGAATGAAATAAAAGACAGATTCCTCTTCAGATGCAAAGAAATGCTGTCTCGGTAGGGCATGAGTGACAACTAGCCTAAGTAAGACAGGACAGAGTGACCAAGGGAGACAGAGGCAGAAAAAAATGCCTAAAAGACATACAGACATGGATCATCTCTCCTTCTCTCTCTCACACACAAAGAATGAGTGTGTGTGTGTGTGTGTGTGTGAGTGTGTGTGTGTGCGTGCAAATAGATAGGCACACGTATAGTATAGATAGATAGATAGACAGACAGACAGACAGAGAGAGCAAAGGGCGTATGGTACCCCATCTCTGCAGTTCCACTTAAGGGTGGCGTCACACCACCTTTGGACACTCTTCCTCTCGTCTCATCCTCCCTCCTCAAAGACAACAACAAGCCGAGATGAATAGCACCAAGGGGGATCTCCATCTCCCTCTTTTGTCAAAGAATCAAAACACTGCAGCTCTCAATACATTAGCCAGGCACGCTGAGCAAACCCCCAGTGCCTCTGACAGTGCCATGTTTACCTTCACATTATGTCAATAATAAACACTGATGTGCGGAATAGCCAGAACTGTAATCCTTCACCTGCACTTAGCCGGGTTGTTAACAGCAGCAGTGTCTTGGTGGAGAAAGTTCTCTGTGCTAACATATGGAGGGAGATGAATATCTTCTCTGGGCTTTCTGGAAAACACATTTGAGACCGGACGGTGTAAATATTTAACGCCTTTTTTTGGTGTTAAGCCAGATAGGTAAAACAGGCTTTGGGTGAGCTTGCTCCGCAGTAGTGAATGGGCTCCAGACGAGATGACCTGAGGTTGCAAAAACTTGTGGCGAGAGATGGCGGGGCACACATCTATGCAGTTTTACATTCATCACACATCTGCAGTGATTCACAAAGACACCTTTTTACAAGGCTCATTCTTTGTGTTACAGATCTGTACAACATAATGAAGTGAACAACCTGTCTAAAAATACACATCCACACACACACGCTGAACGGAAATTACAGTTCACACATACTAGCAATCAAGAATCAATTCATAATGGTCACAAGCCTTTCTCTCACACACAGCGCGCGCACACACACAAACACACACACACACACCTTACACACGTATGGCATGATCACCTCTGCATCTCTGTAGTAGGGCATACTAAAGCCAATCTGCTCTGCCTCAAGCCTAAGGGAAGAGAGATGTTCTTTTGCCCCACCCCAATACATGCCCCCCACCCATCCCTCTCCATTCCTTGCTACCCTCATGTCAACCTCATTTAAGCAATATCAATCTTCAATTTAACTCCTTCCTCCTTGCATTCCATTCAGCTCACTCTGTTTGAGCAGTATGTCTCTGCATTTGTTTATTTATTGACTTATTCATACGTACAAAACATATGCCATGGCATTGCAAACACACATGCACACACACACACACACACACACATCTATCCATCTATCTTATGTATATTATATTGTGTGTATCTACTCATTTCAGCAGGGTGTTTCACACGTCATCTCTCTGCCAGCTTATCAGAGGCTTCATCAACATTCCTCACCCTGTCTGTGTGCCCGCCCTATCCCTGTAGCTGTTGACATGGGCCCAGACTCGGAACTCCACCGAGTGCCTGCATGGCTGCCTGCTATCCAGCTTGCTTGCTACCTCACATCATCCACGGTGAGGGTATGCAGACTACTGAATTTCGAAAAAGAAACGCGTTATTATGTCACTGAAAACTGAAAGACTTCGCAGATGACTCAGTCTGACACAACAGACACACACACAAACACACACACTCACAGACATAACGCTCACATTATGGGGCATTGGATGGCATGAAGGATAAATGTCCTGCGAATGCAACAAAGGCAGCACTAAACACAATAATGAGTGGAGCAAAAAGAGTTACAAGGTCTAATGTAATTTGTTTTTGAGAGTAAATAATTCCAGTGTGTTTGCATTGTTTGGGTTGTAAGCACCTGTGCCGAAACTAAATGGGAAGAGTGACTACCTATAATGCATTCTGCATCTGTATTAGGAGATCCCAGGTACTTTCCAATTGCACGGATATATTTATAGGTCAAGATCTAGTCTGTCAAGCAGCGTCCGCACCTTCCATGGTCACCGAAGGAAACTTCAAGACCGCTGAGCGACGACCCAACGGCAAAAGACACTCACACCAGGAGACGTGCAACTTGGGCCAGGAGTCCTGCATCCCATTCTAGGAGATTATCTTTTGAGAAAGGCTAGGCGACTTACTGTAGTATGAAAACAGCGAGAGCTTCCTTTTTAGTTTTTGTGAATATCATCAGAGGGAAATAGGCTAACACAGATTAAATGTCAAGGCAACTATCATAATTCAGAGCTGCAGTGCTAATGAGATTTTACAGGAAAGAATGAATGCAGCTCCTAGTTTGACTGATGAGTAATTAAGACCAGACCACAGCCCAACCCAATTCAAGGAGTAGCCCTATGTCCCATGGATGGCAAGAATGTCGAGTGCACTGTGAACGCTGTCAGACTGCGCACACCATTTCTCAATCTCCTGCAAAATTGAAAAACACTCCAAGGAATTGCATCATCACTGAAAGTTTAGTCTGTTGGACAAACACCGTGGCTAAGTTATTTAACCACAGTATATACTAACTTACTTTACTCCCAAATCATCTCTGTACAAATACCGAACAAATTTGGTAGTGGGCTATGTTTTATTTGGACAAGATGCAGCCTACGTAAGATGAATTGCAGGTCTAAGTAACCCTTCCCCCTTCACTTTCAACCTGTAAATCATTTTCTATGTTTCACTTATTTAAGTGGAAGTATTAGGCTATACTTTATTTAAAGGAGGATTCATTCAGGGTGCCTTTTCTGGACAAGCGATTTAGGTAGGCTACATGACAACTGAAAGGACATTGAAATTAGCCTATGGCCACATAATTGCACTCAGTAATTGACTGTCCTACGACGAACTTAGACTAGGCCTATATAACAACCTGCGAGGGTTCATTAATCTGTGTTGTAACATGTCATAATAACTTTATTTTTTCAGTTCTTACCTGTTTAAATTGAAGTAGTATGTGTCAGAAGGTGAAGGAAAAGTAGACGTTTCATTCCCTCCCTCATGCAGAAGGAGCGATCAGCAGTCCAACTGTCAGAAAAGGGTGTTTTCATTCACCCAGGATGTTTTCACCCAGCGAAGTAGCCTACATAAGGTTCCGTTGAAGACAAACTAGTGAAAAAGCCCACACGTGCAAATGGCCAAGTCTTTGTTGTGAGACAAGCAGCAGACGGTTGCACGTCGCTTAGCTTCGGGGGAGGAAGACGAAGCTTTGGATGGATTAGAAAAATGCACGCTTGGCAATCCTTAGGGGCGGAGGTGGCTTTCTAAAATAGTAGCGTTCAGTTCAAATCATTCCCTACACACACGGGGAGTGTGGGACCCCTCACATATGGCCTTCCTTCCTATCCTATCCCTCCAGTTACGTTTATTTTCCAATCGCGTTGCAAAGTTGAAATCCCGCCCCACTCTCTTTCCCGGCGAGTTTCGCTGTCTGGCGGCGCTAGGCAATCTCGTCAGTCAGTGCACGTTATGACCGCGAGACAGCGGACTGTAGCCTACATTCTACATGCTGATCGACAAGCGTGTGACTTCAAAACTGATGATAAAATATTACAAAACTAACAGCATAAAAAGAAATGTACCTGAATGAAATCATCTAAGGGAGCATCACATATTGAATGCATTGTCTCTTTGTGTGTGAATTTCTCCACAAAGAAATTTAACTGTGTCCCACAAGGTGCGGGTGCAAAAATATTTGGTTAGAGTTTTGTCGCCATCTACTGTTCAATATATGCAATTACATTAATCAATGCAAACAAGGAAATCAATTAAAATAAAAAAAAAGTAGGAAAGTTCACTTAATGTTTTCTTTACTTTTTATGGTGTGTACAAATATGTGCATGATATGGGATTACTTCCTGAATAGGTCTATGTTAATTGTTAATGTAATAAAATTAATGTAATAGATTTCTTTTTTATCTTGAGTTACCAACACGACCAAACATTTTATTGCAATATAAACTATTGCAATATAACTGTGAACACAAAACCCAATTTTCAAGCTACATTCAAAAAACCTCTGACACCTCTTGCAAAATCAAACTTTCACCCCAAAATAGTTCAATCTGTGTTCAAAACTGAAATGCTGTCAAATCGTGTATCAAGTCAATCTGAAAAACTCTACTGAGTAGTCACTAAACACTACATAGTAAAAAGGAAAACACAATGCTCAGGACATGAAGCAGTAGAATAAACATTTATTTATGCTAAATGCATGAAACAAAATACTTGGGCATTTTTAACAACAACAACAAAAAAAATCCTGTGTTTTTACTGTAGCACTATGTAAAAATAAAGCACAAAAGTACACAAATGAAGTTCAAAGAAAAGAAGTGCATAACATGTACTCTGCCACAGGATCATTTCTCCGTACTGGGTTAGGCCACAGGACTTCATCTATATCACAGGCCATATTTTCTCTGGCCAGGCAATTGGGGAAAACCCCCTGGCATCCTGTATCCAGGCCTGACATGCATCCACACTCACCACAGTGGGGTTCAAGAAATGGGATTACAGTGGAAGGCAGAGATTGATACAGTAAAACCGTGCATCATTTTGAACCACTCTCTAACCTGGAGCTTCAGGCAACTGAGAATTTGGTTCAGACAATAGGGTTTAATAATTTAGCAATCGAGAAAAACTTTAGTTGTCCCAGACAACAACATAGATAGGCTGCTCATCTTGCTGCCCTAACAAAGCATCTCGCATGTGATTGAGGAAAATGAGGAGCTTCACAAACCAGTGCTTTGGCTTATATGTACCCTCACATCACTAGCAACAACTGTGCTCACCATTATGCAATGTGTTGACAAGATGTGTCTATCGATTGCTAAAACACTAAACCCTATTGTCAAACCCAAATTCTCAGTTGCCTGAACCTACTTATTGAATCAGTCACTTTTTTGGCAACAGGGGCAAGGAAAAACTCCCTAACTCCCTATCATTTTTTGTTTGTTTGTTTTATCTTGTTATGGTACACTATAAGGAGAAACCTTGGGCAGTTTTGATGACTTCCGATGGGTTTGCGAGGCTCCTCATTTTCCTCAATCACATGCAAGATTCTCTGTTAGGGCCGCAGGATGAGCAGCCCATCTATGTTGTTTGGGACAATGTGAGTTTTCACAGAGGCCTCCAGGTTAGAGAGTGGTTCAATATGAATCAAGTTTTTATCAGTCTTTGCCTTCCATACTCACATTTTCTGAATCCCATTGAAGAATTCTTCTCCTCAAGCCGGTGTATATGAACGCCAACCGGGTAAATCTTCTGCAAGCCATGGAACTGGCCAGTGGTGACATGGAGGCATGTCAAGCCTGGATACAGGGTGTCAGGATTTATTTTTTCCTGTTGCCTGGCCAGAGAAAATGTGGCCTGTGATGTAGATGAAGTCCTGTGGCCTGCCCAGCAGAGTATTGCACTTCTTCTTTGTATTTTCTTTGTATATTTTTGTCCTACATGTATTTTTTTTCCATACAAGACGTTAAAAATTCCCAAGAATTTTGGTTCATGCATATAGCCTAATTAAACATTTATTTCTACCGCTTCATGTCCTGAGCATTGTGTTTTCCTTTTTTAGTGTTTAGTGACTACTCAGTACAGTATTTCATTTAGATTTACTTGAACCATGATTTGACAGCATAGTTAAATTTTGAGCACAGATTGAACTGTTTTGGGGTGAAAGTTTGGTTTTGTAGGGGTAAGGGGTAAGGGTCAGAAGTTTTGTAGATGTAGCTTGAAAATTGGGGTTTGTGTTCACAGTTTGGGGAAAAGGGGAGCAGCTTTCCAGAAATGTGTCCAATCAAGACAAACTGTAAGGCAAGTGACTTTGAAGTGTACAGTTTAGGAAAAAGAATAGTCCTCTGAATCTCCCAGATACTGACACATCCTTGTGGACATTTTACCAAAAGAAATGCAGTCTTTGTTGTCTTGGTTTTCAGAATTAGCTAGATAGAGCATCACTATATGCTCTTTATGTCCCAGTATGCTTCAAACAACACCATGCCACCACCCTGTGGATTACAAAAGCAAGTGCATGATTTAGACAACGAAATCCACAAGGTCACAACAAAAGGTCTGTGCACCATTTTGTTGAAATTATCAGGTCAGATTTTGGATGGAACATGTTTTGCAAAATGGGCAGCTCAATAAGGAAATTTCTGGATTCTGACATGAGATTAGTTTGCGTAATCCTAGTTTTGGTCAGAATCAAATATTTTATATGTTTTAGAACTTTTTTACAGGATTCATCAAAATATATATATTTTTTTGTTCAACTCATTAAGATAAAGCATGTATGCTCCCCACTACATCTGATGTGTTTTGTTTAAAAATTACTGTGAGGTAGGTCTTCAGAATACGGTGGCCCTGAAGTGCAAACCACATTAACCAAAAACTAAACACAAAAACAAACTGAGAAACACAAACAAAAACAGAACAAAACGAAATTAAGAATCACAAAAACAAAATTGAGAAACACAAAAAAAATAAGAATCACAAATACAGAATTGAGAAGCACAGAAATCTAATGAAGAAGCACAAAAACAAAATTGAGAAGCATAAAAACAAATTAAGAATCACAAAATAAATTAAGAAGCACAAAAAATGAGAAACACAAAAACAAAATTGAGAAGCACAAAAAAAAGAATCACACCAAAGGGTTTCAGTTTGTCATAGCCATCTACGTGTCATATGTAATTGGGCCCCATGGAGTGATAAGTGTGTCTTGTGAACCTCCTTCGAGTTCTCAAAGCGGTTCCATGGGGATTTAGTTGTCTCAACAACCTCATAACTTCATCACGTTTGACACGCAGCTTGTGTTTTTGTTTGAGAACTTGCTACCTGGTTCGATATCCAAACAATTGTCCTGGTCCTCGAAGTTCGGCCAAAATGGCACGCCTCACCTCAGGAAGAGTATCTTCCGGTTCTAAAGACAAACAGATCGGTTGTCCAATCAGTGATGTCTCCTGTTGCTGACTGGTACCTACCCTTTCCGGTTTCTTAATGTAGTTGTGTTTTTCTTTTTTGTGTGTGTGATTCTTCTTTTTTTGTGCTTCTGAATTTTCTTTTTGTGCTTCTCATTTTTTTGTGCTTCTTAATGTAATTGTATTTTTCTTTTTTTGTGTGTGATTCTTCTTTTTCTGTGCTTCTCAATTTTGTTTTTGTGTTTCTCATTTTTTGTGCTTCTTAATTTATTTTGTGATTCTTAATTTGTTTTTATTCTTCTCAGTTTTGTTTTTGTGCTTCTTAATTAGATTTTTGTGTTTCTCAATTTTGTTTTTGTGATTCTTATTTTTTTTTTGTTTCTCAATTTTGTTTTTGTGATTCTTAATTTTGTTTTGTTCTGTTTTTGTTTGTGTTTCTCAGTTTGTTTTTGTGTTTAGTTTTTGGTTAATGTGGTTTGCACTTCAGGGCCACTGTAACAGAAAGCTATTAAAAAAAAAAAAAAAAACATACTATAACTGACTAAACATTTTTAAATCATATATTAGGAAATGTACATTAATGAGTAGAATGTATACATTCTTGTAATATTTAGATCTTTAAAATAATTTATAGTTGATTTATAGCCGATGCAGAGTACATTTAGAAGTGTACACACAGTGTATATAATATTATAAGACTCCAGTCACAGTTAATCCGCTTGGTATTAGACCAATCTGTCTTTGCTTTGTATAAATGTGTCAGGCGTACTGTATTTGGCACAGATCAATTTTTCGAAAGGACAAATAAACTTTCTATTGTTTTACAATCTGGTTGCCTTTAATGAAGCCGCACTGTTCAAAATAGCAGTCCGGATGGGTGACCGCGGTACTTACATGATAATTGATGGAAGATTTTCTTGGATGATCAAGGACTTTTTACAGGGTGTGCAAAACAATTTGCCCCCACTTTTATGACAAAAAAAGTCCTGATGTATACTGATTCACTCTGTCCTTTGCAGAGATAAAATGAAGTGAAATATGTTGGAGTTGGTATAACCATTGCCAATGCTGCCATTTCCTGCCGCTGAAACTAAAGTGGCGGGTGTCAAGAGAACGTAGTTGTGAGTGTGTTACCATAGTGGGGAAAAACGCCTCCCCCCTTAAGGAAAATTTGATATTACTGTGAAGCAAAACATAAATCTTCCTAGAACTGTGATTGAAGATTTGAGGGACTAAGGCAGGAGTTATTAACCATATTACAATTTCAACTTTCAAAATTAATTAGTATTTTGACTGAAAATATTTTTGTACAGAAGGGGCATTTTGCTAGCCTGGGCCCACCCATACTTCCTGTGACGCTACATTCAATTTCGCGAGCAAGTCAGTATGGCCTTCATGCCGATTTAGAGGAATTATTTTTCCCAAATCTGTGGGCACCAATGAAATAAGAGCTTACGCATACGTCATCGGAATGAGTGGTCTGATTGGTTGTAGATTTGCCAAGTAGTATACAGAGGCATCTGATGGACGCAGGTTAAGCCTGCCTCCCAGAAGACGTTTAGTAATGTAGGATGGCCAGACATTATCCTATGAACTTTGTCGCGGAAGCCAGGATAGCATTTTGCCCCACCAGTGTGGTAAAATGCCCCCCAAGGTGGGGTAAAATTTCCCCCTTTTTTACCAACCATTTTGCTTTATAAATCAACAAGAAAAATGAACAGACTGTAGTTTTTCCACATATGAAATGCTCATACAGATGCATGTGAAATAGATTCTTATGAATCAAAAAAAAAACTTTATCTTGCAAAAGATAATAAATCTTGCTTAAAGCCACTATGTGTAAGTTTTGTTTGTCTTTTATTTAAAATATATTTTTTATTTCAAAAATATAATCTAAAATAATAGTAATTACCTCCATCAAGAAATTCTTGTGTTCTGGTAAACGTAGTAATTTCCATTTATATATACATTTAATATGGTGGATATAATAGGGATATCCATTTTGCGCTGCCATCTTCAAAACTACACCCTCTTGTAGGGGACATTCAGGCATATTCTGCTCCGCCTTTCGCATTTTCGCTCAGCGAGCGAAGAAAAGAGTGGCAGCGAACGAAAAGAAACCACAGTTTACAGAGAAATATTGAGGCCATGTACACATTAAGCCTGAAAGATTTCAATACACATCCACATTATCGTATTTATATAATTTTCAGAATTTGCTGCTATTAAAAATTCCGGTTCTGTATTTATTGTTGTGAGCTATAATTAATTATTATAATAGCTAACAAATTAGCCCAACTGTCAATTGACCACAGAGTGACAGTCAGAGCAGTAAACATTCCATCACTATGGCAACCACACAGGCAGCAGAATGCAGGGAAGTGGAGTTCCTCAATAACTGTAAAACTAATAAGGCTAAGAAAAAGCACAAAGAACATGTCTTAAGGAACAATCCAGAGGTACTCTACACAGACTTTACTGTACACAGAGGCAAAAGAATAAAAAAACAACTTAATATTTCATACAGACTACCTATCAGAATGGAAATCTGCCCTCTGCAAACATTATAATCACATATGCAAAGAAGGCATTGGTCGTGGTGGCAGACTAATAGTTTGTGGAAATTAAAATCTGGACACAGATAACCCTGAGTTGACCATCACTTACTATACTAAAGGTACCATCCTCGTTCAAGGAAATGAAAACGGTTTGAGTTCTTTTGAAGAGGCTTTCCCTCAACTTAAAGCAAAGGTACTAAATGAAGCGCCCCTTGAACACCACAACATAGAACAGATAAAGGAGCATGCGCCCACTGCGACCCCTACCTCACCCTTGTCCTCCACCTCTGACACACGACTGAAAGAAAGTTTAGCCCTCCTTGAGTTGCAGTTCACAGAATTTAAGGAACTAATGCAGGCCAGGCTGAACAACTCCCCCTATGACTGCATCAGGCAACTCACTGAAGAGCTTCAGCAACTAAAGACGGATAACCAGACCACCATCTCTGAGCTCAGAGGTACAATCCAGAGCATCATAGAGGAAAACAAAACCCTCCGAGCCCAGATAGCAAAAGTGAAAGAGGATGCCACAAACAAGGAGAAAGCTCTCATGAAAGAAATAACGTTGATGAAAGTGCAGATGGAGGTAATACAGACTTCAACAGCTGACATACAAGGGCAGAATACAGCTACATTCACACAAGCAAACACAGACATGGACACAGACAAAGCCTTTACACTGACTACAAACAACACTGAAGAAAAGTCCCAGATTGAAACCCCTCCTAACTGCCACACAACTACAGAGCCACTGCCCATTTCACAGAGCACTACCACTCTGGACTCTCAGGTGGTGGTTCTCATTGATTCAAATGGGAAATTCCTGAACCCAGAAAAACTCTTCCCTGGACAGCGAGTAACTATCAAACGCTGCAGCAACACCAAACAGGCCCTGCGCCTCCTAAATCCAGACACTCTTGGCAGACCTCAGTGTATCATTGTCCACACTGGCACAAATGACTTGCCTTCTCAACATCACAGGACGGCAACAGCAATGACTAAAATGGCGGAAACAGCAAGCAAGGAGTTCCCAGATTCACGCATTGTAATCTCCACCCTGCTCCCACGCACAGACTTCCCACCCCATGTCATCCATGATGTGAATGCGGACTTAACCAGAAGCTGCTCGGCCCTCCCAAACATCCATATAGGCCATCACCGTTCCATCACCCCACGAGATCTGTATGACGGCCTTCATCTTCACAAGGATGGAATAAGAATCTTTGCCAGATCCCTTAAAGATGTGGCTCTAGGGTGGAATCAGATCAACGGACAGCCCAATCTACCTTACTTTACCCGCTACCCTCCCCCACTCTACAGGCAGAGCAACATCCCCGTCAACAGCTGGTCTCCCAACCACAGAGCACCATATCCTCCACGCCAACAAATGGCTACTACTCAGCCAAGCACTAGGAGGAAAAGACCTTCCACTGCTAAAGATTCACAGAAGCTAGAGAGTCAAAAGAGCTATGCTGCAGCTGTGGCTCAACCTCCCCCTGTTTAAATGAAAGAATACAAACCTTCCTTATTGAACACAATACTCTGTGTAAAAATCAAATTGGATTTCTCCCAAATCATCGGACTACAGATCACATTTACACCCTACACACCCTAATTAATAAACATGTAAATTATACAAAAAATGAAAAAATATTTGCCTGCTTTGTTGACTTTAAAAAAGCTTTTGATTCCATTTGGCACACAGGATTATATTATAAACTTTTAGAAACTGGTGTAGGGGGTAAAGTATATGACGTGATCAAATCAATGTATTCAAACAGTAAATGCAGAGTAAAAATTGGCAAAGAACAAACAGAAGTCTTCACACAGAAACGAGGGGTGAGACAAGGTTGTAGTCTAAGTCCAACTCTGTTCAACATTTACATCAATGAGTTAGCGGTGCAGTTGGAACAGTCTGAAGGTCCTGGATTCACCCTACAAGACAGAGAGGTCAAATTCTTGTTGTTTGCAGATGACTTGGTGCTGCTATCCCCCTCAGAGCAGGGCCTACAAAAGCATTTGGACTTGCTAGCAAATTACTGCCAGACCTGGGCCCTCACTGTTAACTATTCAAAAACAAAAATCATGATTTTCCAAAAGAAACCCAGATGTCAGGAACACAGACACATGTTGCAGTACATTACGATGCAGTATACCTACCTTGGTCTGACCATAACTGCATCAGGGAGTTTCAGCATGGCAGTGAATGCACTC
Source organism: Limnothrissa miodon (assembly GCA_017657215.1). NCBI lineage: Eukaryota > Metazoa > Chordata > Actinopteri > Clupeiformes > Clupeidae > Limnothrissa > Limnothrissa miodon. The sequence continues at coordinate 45,825 of JAGFZM010000140.1, forward strand.
AAACAAAAAGCCCGTAGAGCACTATATGCCATTAAATCAAAATTTTACAGCATAAACATACCAATCACAATCTGGTGCAAAATATTTGACAGCATAATACAGCCTATTGCGCTGTATGGGAGTGAAGTTTGGGGTCCACTCAGTATGCAGAGTTACACTACATGGGACAAGCATCCAACAGAAGCCCTACATGCTGAATTCTGCCGATGTATACTGAAAATTCAAACCAAAACACCCAACAATGCATGTAGGGCAGAATTAGGTCGTTACCCATTGGCTTTACCTATCCAAAAAAGGTCTCTTAAATTCTGGATGCATCTGAAATCTAGTCCCAGAGACTCACTCCAATTTGAAGCATTGAAAACTCAGGAATTGAGCCCAGAAAAGAGTCCCCTGTGCCAGCTGGTACTGAAGCTCACCAACCTAAATACTAAGACACATCACACTCAGACCAGTCCTGCTTCAAAACCATTAATTAGTGTTAATACAATTATCAAAAAGGCAAAAGAAAACTATTTGACCCTAAATCGAGAATATAAATTGGCTGAATATCTCACCTCTGTAAGAGATACTAAGCAGAGGCAAATCCTAACCAAGTACAGGCTCAGTGACCACAAACTTGCAATAGAAACAGGTAGACTTAGATAAACATGGCTACCAAAAGAAGAAAGAATTTGTGGTCACTGCCAGACAGAGGAGGTTGAGACAGAGGAGCACTTCCTTCTTCACTGTGAGAAGTATAGCAAAATAAGGAAAACTTACTTTTGTAAATTTAAAGCCAGTGTCCCAAACTTTGAAACCCTCAACACGACAGAAAAAATGGCGGTCCTTTCTGGAGAGGGACCTACAGCTGCTTTAGCAGCAAAGTACATTTCTATCTGCCATAACATGAGGGACACTTGATCAGTATAAATGGTCAATATATTGTTTAATGTCTATTTACATACTGTAACCTAAGTTTTTTTTTTTTTGTAATATAATTGTTATACATTCTCATCCTAATAAGTTACTTGCTTAGTAATACACTTAGGGTCAGATTTGGTGTGTTAGTAAAATATTTGTTTTGTTCTGATGTGTATGGGTTTTTTTTATTTTTCCCCCCCCCCTCTTCATCTGATTCATACTAATGTTATAAATGTATTATTATTATTCATTCAATTAATGTTGTTCTATACACTGTATGATTGCTTTGGCAATGCAAACAACTTTTGTCATGCCAATAAAGCACCATTTGAATTTGAATTTGAAATGAGAAACAATACATCACACTCTTGTAGCCTACATTCTTTGTGGCACACAGAGATACCCACACCCACACAAAGATTTCACCAGCTACCAACACCTGTATAAAAAAGCTAGAAAATACTACTACATTTCACAGTTAATAGCACAATCACAATTTCAGAATCACCATCAAACTCAGCAACCATTTATCTGACGAACTTAAAGGGCACTAGTAGATTTATTGCAACTCAGACCAAATGTTCTACATAAATCCATTTTACTTACTTACTTACTTATTACAATCATGTCAATTGCTAGTTTTTGTATTCAACAGCATCCAACATGATTATCAAATATTAACCATGAAGTTGGGCACTTCCAGATCCTGTATCACAATAACTAACCAAGCAACAGCCTAAAAAATATCACAAGTACCCTAACAATTCTTATTGCCTTGCATCAGCAGCCACATGACCCGCATCTCTACTGGATCAAATTTGTGGACCATCATGATTTTATGATAAGCACAAGGGTTAAACCTCATTTCGGCACTGCTGAAGCCAAATGTGAGAAAGCTATTGTGATGAGCGAGTTTCACACCCATTTCATACAGACACATGCCCAAAAACACATCATCAAGAGGAAACCGTTTGACCCTCTGGGCTGTCACATGCAAGTCTAACACGGTCTGCTGTGACATTAAATACCCACCTCCACTTGGGAAAGGTGGATATTGCTTTCCCTCAAACAACTCAACAGGAATGAAGTATTTTGATTGTGTATCTCTGATGGGCATTCCGGAACTTTGAATGTATCCAGCAAGCAAGTGATTCTCAGGTCTATGGTCTCTCAGGAACTCAATCAGATTATCTGTGTTCACAAATACATCATCATCACCCTTGAACACAAACTGAGCTTTGCTGCATTTATGTGACACCCAGCTGAGCATTCCCAACTCTTTTAAGGTCAGGTTGTAGAATATGTCCACAAAGTCCCACTGCAAAATGTCCCCATAGCGACGGCTCTCCCACTCCAGCAGTGGCTGAAGTTTGTTGTTCAGGACTAGGTCTTCTGAACGGCCCATCAGGAAGACCAACTTAATCCGTCGCCCCTGGATTCTTCCTGCATCACCCCAGGTGTCCCGCACTGCAGCGCGCCGCTCTACATTTATACCTGTGGACTTAATAACGAACAGTAGATACAGGTCATCCTCACAAGGCGATGGTGTTAGTAGGGTTGGGTATGCCCGGCAATGCCTGTAGCGCAAGAAATTCTGAAGTGCCTGGGAAAGGTGTGGAATCACCTCAATTTCATTGGCATAGCATCTGAAGTTCTCTTGGCTTTTGTACGTAACCATCGGCTGTGAGTGAGCCCTATTGTGAGGCGTTTTGGCCCTTGTAAATGATATCCAGTTAACAGTGGATGATAAGGTGTCTTGGGAGAAGATCAGGTGGGAATGCTTCATGAGTACAGCACAAACAAGTATAAAGGTCATGGCAAAAACCAAGCACTTCCACTTGTGGAGCCAAATTTTTGCCATCCTCATCTTCACTCTAAAAGGCAAAGCAGATAAGAAACAAGTAATAATAAGCACTCAAATATGACACAGGAGATCCGACTGATTTCATGTATAGCATCCTATTTATGTTTAGTGCTTCCTGAGTAATCCAGCCTTAAAACCACATCATATTTTAGAATTCCAGTGTCCTTTTTATAGTATACCCACCAGAATACAGAATACAGCTTTTCAGAAACATCATGAGGGAGAATCCCCAAATCACATCAGTAATATCTTGTCAATGCAACATAAGTTCAACAACACTACTTTGAAACAAATTCTGTTACCCTGCCACACACCAAGGCCTCAACAATAAAATATTTTGTTCTTGTTTTTTTCATAGACTGTAGCTCTAATAAACTCTAATGTCGTAGGCTATTAATAAATGTGAATCCACTAGAACTTTACTAGCACATTGCGCCAAACAACAGTAGAACATCTCCTCTCCTTTCTCCCTCTCCTCTCTCGTTTGCATAAACTACCCAATGTGTCCTAACTGGAATTGCATGTGTGCGACAAAATTTTATTGCTCACTAGATTTTGTTGGACTATCCTAATTGAATGCCACTAGAAACAGCGCAACAGAACGCAATGCTATGCAACTTTTTTGAAGAGTTTTTGTCGCGCCATTTCGCTCAAGTCTCTTAGGGGCCGTTCACACGGACACACTTTTTTAACATCCAGGTGCTCGATTTCAATTGTTTCCCTATGAAACTGTGTGTCTTTGAAAAAGTTCCACTGTTGCGACACATTCGGCTTATTTTGTCGCTTGCGTCTCCTTCAAAAAACGTGAGGCTTAAAAATGGTTGAACTTTTGAGGTTGCGTTTTTATTAACAATGAGCGTTGCGTAGCAACGTTTACGTTTTTAACCGCTTTGCAAACGCTGAGTTTTTTGAAAGGTTGCGACACAGTAGGCTTTTTTGGAGGTGAACAGCGTGTTCCGTGTGAACGGCCTCTTGGTAATGTTTACATGCCTTCATGTCACCCAAAAGAACTAATATAACCTGCATAAAAATGTGGTTATTATTCAAAATAAAAGATCGTTCAGACTCAGATAATAAACATGGAAATAATTAATTATTTCTTGTGCAGCCTGGTAGTAATTGTCCCCGTTTATATGGTGTTTTTTAATTCCAAATTCATTATTTGGAATTAAATAGTTCAGAATTAAAACATTCTCCCTTGAGTTTACATGAAAAAAATGATTCAGAATAAAGGTTAACATGGAGAAAACATTTAATAAGATAAGAGGAAGGGTTCCCAGCTAACACAACACGTTGCTGCAACGTCGGCAAAAAGTTGCAATTTGGTCATAGCGACGTTACTTAACGTCCACTTATATGCAAAGTTGCCGCACCGTAGCTGACAGGATGCTGCCATATTGTAAACAACAGACTTTGCTAAAACATCGCGTCATGGTCACTTAGAAAAGTTGCCATTTCGTAGCCTTAGGGTGCTTTCACACTGGATCCGTTTAACTGGACCGGACCCGAGTCCGGTTACTCTCCCAGACCCCTACTGCAGTTGGTCTCTTGGTGCATTCACGGGCATGTATAGTGCGTTCACGGACATGTCGGAGGATTCTACAGAACTCTATTGTTACGGTAGGCGACGTCATGTCTCATCGAACGTTTCATCTCGGACCTCCCACCTTGAAGTCTGAACTTTGGGAGAGCTCCTAGAAGAACGTTACTGCATTATTGCATAATTCGGCGATGACCGTTGTGTTGTGTGTAGCTCAGGTAGCCTACCTAGCTGCTATATGCTGTTTCATAGGAAGTCGGGACATTCTAAACGGTTATAAAAAGAATCGGAGGATTCTTTTTATAACCGTTTAGAATGTCCCGACTTCCTATGAAACAGCGTTCATTTGACAACAACAACAAAAAAAAACATGTCTGCTCCCTTGATAGCAGCAATTGTAGCTGTAATACAATTACATGAGGCTTGTCTTACAACACTTGGCAGCACACATCCTTGAACGGTAAGTACAAAGAGATACGATGAGGTCTATACTAGCTGCTACTTGTATTGTTATCTCTAAAGCTTTACTTTTTCTAGGTTTCATTTACATAATATTGATAAAGCATTTAGCAGCTAGGTAGGCTACCTCAGCTACACACAACACAACAGTCATCGCCGAATGATGCAATAATGCTGTAACGTTCTTCTAGGAGCTCTCCCAAAGTTCAGACTTCAAGGTGGGAGGTCCGAGATGAAGCGTTCGATGAGACTTGACGTCGCCTACCGTAACAATTGAGTTCTGTAGAATCCTCCGACATCCGACATGCCCGTGAACGCACTATGAGTTCACATCACACGTTTGTCTCCGCACCCTGGTCCGTTTATGTCATAAGCAGACACAAGCTTCCAGAATATCTTGCATAAAACGATTCGAATGTTTGCACAGCAACCTACTTCAGCGTTCTAGCAAACCGTACCCCAGACCACCTCTTTCAGGTGGACTCGGGTCCGGTCCCGGGTCCGCACCCAGGTTTGGTACAGTTGCATTCACATTATCAAAAAGAACCGAATGCACCCTTAGTGATGATGCCGCCACGTCGTACTATGGTAACCTGACAATGTTGCTATTTGATATCAGAAAATATGTTGCCGCAACATGACCTTATGGTCTCTTGGCACTGCAGTTTTGTGTTGCATTGAGATAGAAAGATTCTGGCAAGGGGAAGTGTTTTCTCTCCTCACGTCACTAGGTGATTTTATACCGGAGCTTAAGACCAGGTAAATTTGAGTCTAGCCTGGGTAAAGCTCAGCATAATGCTGGCAAAATTAACAAAGCATCCCATCAGAGAAATGATGAGGTGGGCTGGCTGGCTGGCTATTTTTTTATATTGTATTTAAGTTATTGCACATTAAATTTCTTTTTCTGACACACTGTGTGTAAAAATTTGCAAGTAAGATATGGGCTACTCCTTGATACCTGTAAAGAACATGTAGCCTAAGCAATACGTGTTCACTGACTCCATAAAGTGTGACTATGGGAATTGTATTGTGTAATGTTTTGAAGATGAGGCTTATAAACTAAAGATTGTTAGTGATTAAAAAAACTGTGCTTAGTTTTATTGTTACTGAAATCCTGACATTTCTGCCATGAAAGGCTGTCTAATAGGCTACAATATAACCTTGCGGCAATATGAAAAATTTGCAAACACATTTTTGTGGGAGAAAAGTAACTGGAGAAATGATTTTTTTTGACAAATTTTGATTAGATTAGATTCCGCTATATATATTGTCATTACACATGTAAATTTACAAGGTAACAAAATGTGTTTTAGCATTTAATTAGAAGTGCAAGAGCAGGAAGTGCAAGCTATAAAAATAGCAATACACAATATAACAAATAACAATATAGACATAGTGATGAAGTCAATAAGTGCAGGTGGGATAAAAGCAGTCAGTGTCGTGAGAGATAAGAGGGGTAGTGATGAGGCAAATGAGGAAATACATGTTTGGCAAGGGAAACAGCTTTAGGTTATTAAACCTTTAACCTACACCTACCTGTGTATACAATTGTGTGTCAGGCCATTGATTCCTGTCCTGTAGAGAGACGTGGTGCTTAGCCTCCAGTCCTATCTCTGTGCACTATATTTGAGCTACAAAAAAAGAGACATTACTGTAATATACAATAAACTGCACAGGCCTATAAACAGTACCCCTAACAATGAAACTCTTCTAATGAAAATGTTTGCCTACACTGAATGTGAATTGAATGTTAACGGGCCATTTTGGTATGTACTACCTATTCAGATTTCAGATTCATTGGATTACATTGTAAATTTAATGCAAGAATTATTGCACATGATATTATGTAAACATGGAGGGGTTTGGGCCTGTCACAATGTGGCAGATTAGGCTGTTTCAATGTTTTTTTTTTCTAAAAGTGTCACAGCTGTTGTCTTAAATCGACAAAGCGGGATTAGTCTCGTAGAGATATGCTTGCCCCAGAGCTAGAAAAGCAAAATGGCGATCATGCGATTGGACATTCAACTTGCTTCAGTTAGTTTCACTGGAAGAGTCTTTCCAGCAAGTTACAAGAATGACGCTTAAGAGTAATGCAGATTGGAGATTAATGGCAAACCTTCGCCATGATGTTTATCTTTAGTTGCGCCACGTGCTAGGGGTGAACAGGAAGAGAAGTAGAGAGACCTTACGCACAAGCTTGCTGCTGTTGCTGTTCAGTTTTGTCTGTGTTAAGCTGGAGGAAATTGTGTGACATCCAAAGGATTGACCCCTGGGGGACACTACTGGTCAAAGACATAGGTTTTGAAGTACAGAATTATCTTCCCTATGAATGGCAGATTTGATATGGGCCTGTAGTTGTTAAACACTGAAACATCCGGATTATTTTTTTAAGCAGTGGTCTAACAACTGCTGTTTTTAGTGATTTAGGGAAGATGCCACTTTGCAAATATGAATTTATAATCTGGAGCATGTCAGGTGCCACAAGGTGTGAACAGTTTGAAAAAAGCTGGTTGGCAGGATGTCCAATTGGCATGTGGAAGAGCTTAGATTTTGTACTGTTTTCTCAAGCGTTCCATAGTCAATAAAGCTAAATGTTGACATTATGTTTAGTTCCTCTCTCTTTGAAGACATTGACAAAAATTGTGATTGTTTATTTGTTAGCTTCTCAACAGTTGAAAATAGTACACAAGCATTGTTCAAATTCTTATTGATACTGCTGGAGAAAAAAGTCTTGCTTTACAAATTTCAAAGTTATATTTGCTTAGCATCTCTTTATGGATTTGGTAATGGACATAGAGGTTAGATTTGCGCCATTTTCTTTCAGTCTTCCTACACTCTCTCTTTAACAGTTTAACAGCTAGGTTTTGTTTCCATGGTGCTTTATTATTATCAGTGATTCTTTTTGTTTTTAATGGGGCAATATTATCCATAATTTGTGTCATCTTAGAATTAAAATGGGTCAGTAAGTCATCTACAGAATCTGAATCTATACTTCTATACTAGCTGTGAGTGAGAGCGCCTGCTTAAAGAGAAAACCTGCATTGTCGTTTAAGATTCTCCGTTCTATGGTCAAAACCTTGTGTCAATTAGTCTAAGTAATTCCTTAGAATATGTTTTCACCAGTTATAATTAGACAGTCAAAAATCAAGCAAATATTTGTTAGCAATTCTCCAAACTCTTCAAGAAAAACTTTAGCTGAATGTTTTGGAGGTCTGTAAATAGTCAATAATAAAATACAGGGGGAACCCTTAACAAGTGCACATATGCACTCAAAAGATGCAAAGTCACAATGACATACCTGTTTGCACTGAAACAATGTTTAAAATATATTTGCATCCCCCCCCCCCCACCACCACCACCACCTCCTAAAGGTTGCACAACTGTTTCCTTGTTCAGTTAGAAGCAGAAAGTCATGTTTGTGTGTGCATAAAAGATCATTGATTAAAAATTATTTGTTGGAATGTGACAACAGTAAGTGTGGGGAACATAGTCACTGGACCACTCTGAGATTGTTTAGGAACAGGCAGGAGATTAGATTGGTTTACTCCCCTAGATAAATGCACACAGGTTCTTTTCTTTGTGAGCACTGGGATAAAGGACAAGGCAACCTGGGTCCCTGCTTGTTTATCAAAACACTCTCAGCACAGGGATCCCCAGCATATCAAACAGAAGTGTTATGCAGTTAGCCATCAAGGATAGCCATCAAGGAACAACAGGTAATATTGGCTAAGGTTAAAATGCTTTCATTTCTATACATGTTCCTATTATAAGCTGCAGAAATTATTCATAAATGACAGTGCTTTCCAGCATAACACAATACTGACATAGCCTATGTTTCATTTAATATGGAAATACTATTAATGCTATAGGCTATTATAGATTAGGCTCTAGTATAATTTATTTTTACTACAAAGTATGTCAAAGTGTCACATGGAAAACTTCAGCGATTCAGCGAAGTCAGCAGGCTATGAGGCAAAGCTATCAAGGAGAGGTGTTAAAAGTCGAAAGGGACAAAGCATGGTATATGGGATTCTTTGTTATTTATAATGCTCAGTGTATTTAAGACATACCGTACCTGTGAGAAGACAGCCACAGCAGTGGAGAAGACGGAGGAGACCAAGTATAGTTGAACAAAATAAATTACGTTTATTACATTTTTTTCTCTTTTTCTTTTTTCTGAAAGTGCAAATATTTACAAGTGCTACTATTTACACTGAAAAGTTTTAAACAAAATCTACAAAACAAAAAGAAAACATAAACAGGCACAATTAGCCAGGCTAAGTACTCAGACCCCGATCTACTATGAACAGCACTTCAAATCACCAAACAAGTTCACTTGACCAACCAATCTCTCATTCTGAGGCTCTGGGGCCTAATACAGAGCATATCTCCTGTAGTCCCGCCCTCGGGAAAGCTCCATGGACAAACATAATCAATTAACTAAACAACAACACAGTTATTACCAAATAGTAACTCAAATGAGAAAACACATAAAACATAGACACATAGAATAACTGACATGCACAAAAACAACTCAATAAACACACAAAATTGCATTTTAACCCAAACTACCAAAACACCCCCGTGCAAATGGATTACCCCACCAAGAACCCGGGAAACCCCTCTATTTCCCCCTAGAGGAACGATCCCTCTGGTTCTCCCGCAATACACGGAAGTAAGTGACGTTTTGTTTACCGCTGAATTGAATAAATTACAGACTTATTACAAATGTTTTGACCAATAAATAAAGTTTTGAACAGCCAGTGTGCATTATTTAACTTGATGAAACCAGGCAAAGATTATACAGAGGCATAATGAACATAACAATGTAATTTCAACGATTGCACTTAACTCTTTGCTGTCTGAGCGGAACATTCCATTTTTTCATACCTGTTGCCCTCTTAGTGGACAAATGCTTACTGTGTCGTTATACTTCATGGCAAAGAAATAATAAACACACCATATTAATCAGGAGAAATACCTTTAAAATTGTATAAATTATAATTCATAATTTTGAGTGAAACATAAATTTTTCTTAAGAAATATCATTCCATCTCAACCGCAAAAAAAAAAAATCAATTTGTCTTGATAAATCTCATTTTTTCTTTAATTTCTGTTGTAGATAGAGAAAAACTTAGAGTGTATGGGTTATTAACAATTTTGTCTTCTTCGTTTCCCACCTTTTGTTCAAAAGTTATGATCAGTTGATTGAGAGCTGCAACTTGCAGTACCGAATAGAATTTTCAGAAGAGTAGGGAGCTTGTGTTCCCTGGTTTGACATATGATCCCATTATGCATATATTAATGGCCTTTTAACTTAAAATAATTATCAATAAAACAATTTAAGCATGACCCACACATTAATATGTCAGTTTAATAGTTTTAAGAGGCAATAACAATTGGAAGAGAAGAAAAGTTGAGAAATAAATTTAAGCTACCACCACTATGTAGGCGTTTTGCTCGAATGCATATATATATATTTTAAAGGATAAAATAGGCACAGACATGGGTTAAAAGTAAAAGATAATTTTCATTTTATTTATAAATGTCTCAAACAATTTAATGAAATGACCAGGAACAACTTTAGGACATAAGACAAATGTAAATAAACATTTACACAAACAAACATTACATTTCCAAGTTTACACAAACAAATATTTAATTTCATTCAAGTTTAACATGAGTAACTTTTAAGGCAATTGAAATGAAGTCATACACCATAATTGAAAACATTACACAACACTATATTATAGCAAAATAGATTATATTAAATGTTTATTTTTCCTTTGGCTCTCGACGGAGGCGGTCGCATCTCTTCCCTCTCTTGCCCTGACCTTCCCTGCTTCAGCTCTTCTGTCTTGTCTAATCTGTCTTGTACAAGAGACTCCCACAGTCCTGCACACCGAAACCAAGAAGAATCATGGAATTGATCAGCTGGTCTCTCAATGCAATTGACACCATTTTCTCAAAGAGAAACGCAGGTTCGGGGGAGCCTGATTGCCCTGCCAGAACGTTCGTGGCTGGCTACACGATGGATGGTTGGGAGAAGTGGAGGATCGTGTGTCTGACCACACTTTCCGTGGAGGACGTTGAAGACATCTACCTATTTGGCTTTATGATAACAGGTTTATTGCTGATTGGATTGGGCATTGGCCTAAGTTACCGAAAATTGAAGAAGGCGGTTACAGCTACTCAAGAGCCCACTGGGCTGGCCGGCATGATTCATGGAGTAGGCAGAGCTGTAGAAGCTCAGACTGGGACTATGGATCGTAAATTGGACAATGTGATGAGAGTGATTGGGACACTTGATCGCAAAACTGATCAAAAAATGGATTACATCTTGGAGAAACTTACAGCTCTGGAAAGCCTCTGCGAGGGATCAGGACACTAGAGAGAGCTGGAAAAATACAGCTTTCTCGCGCTAAACCATAACAAATTACTATCTGGCACCCCTAATCAGTATGTGGCCTTGGCAAGGCTACTTCTGAAAACAACTCCCCTGGCTGAACAGGGCAGTGTGACCCCCTTGCTCATTCCCTACCTCCAGTCCCCGGGACATGATCTTTAACACACACACACACACACGGAAAAAACACATATGCACCTGTACATTCTTTGTACACAACGCCTTTGTCACTGCTTTACACCGCCAGAGTGGATAGGCGGGTCTGGCTGGCGCCTCACATGGCTGACGGTAGGATGGCTGCCTATCTATGCTGGAGTATTTCCAACTCCCTTATCCCAATACCCTGTGGCAAAATACTCTTGTGATTGTTATATAGATGTGCTCATATGTGCTGAGGTTTTTACTTTTTTTTTCCCCTCTCTCCCAGTGTATTCCAAGTTTTCACTGTTCTTTTTTTTTCTTGAAACCCTGTCCTCCTGCTCTGTCTAGCCCCATATATCTGTATGTCTGCAGGGGGATGGCCAACAATTTCGCTCTGTCTGTACTTGTACTGATGTTGAGTGACAATGGATTATTGTGTAACAACAATAAAGGTCTACTACTACTACTACTACTACTACTTATGTTTGTATGAACCAGAGAACAATCGATCACAAAGAGCCATAATAGCACAACTACAGATTTTTAAGGAATGTGTTAATTTAGCTACAGGTAGGAATTGTTTTTACAATACATCTCAGATTACAAAACTATACACAAATGGCTGGCAGCAGTCACAGAAAGTGCCACACGCTGTACCCCAGACCACACAGGATGCAGGATAGAGCCTAAAAAGAGACAGAGCAGGTTGAGGGTGATTGGCAGTAACCACAAAAGACCTAATCTCTAAACCGGTCACCCTCGGCCGAATGATCCAAGAAACAATTCCTCTCACCGACAACACAGAACCTTTTACCATTACACTCTGGGGCCCTGCAACCTATTTTTGTTTTTCCTCTCTAGTTTAAATTTTTTGTAACATAGCCAGCAGCTTTTACGCGACTCCTCTTTCACTGCAGCATGAGTCACATGATATGACAAAGCCAATGGTGCATGAACTGTTGTTGCTGCTGAAGACTGATTGTAGAACTGCATCTACAGGAATCCCTGCCAACTGAAAAGCTAGATTTTCTCGAAAACTGACTTGGCTAGACCTCTCCAGAATACGCCCTGGTGCTGCATTTTGGCGTTGCCAATCCTGAAATAATAGGCAACTATTGACAACAACGATGTCAACAAAGTGAAAGAAGAGAGTCTTCCACCACTTCTGGGTTTTTCGGAGAACGCTGTATGAATTGATCATTTGATCTAAATCTACGCCTAAAGGACGGCGAGGTGCAAAGGTTACTGGAGTTGGGGTCGCTGTGTCTACATCTGTATAAGACAGACAGGACACAGTGACAGGCAAGCGGCTACGCTTCACCCAACAGTTGCCCGTCCAAGTACTCCTCTTCATCGATGTCCATCCCCTCATGGTCTTCGAGTTCATACTCCTTGATGACCCTGAGCTCCTCAGCTGTCAGCTGCCTCCTAACCCAGACTTGACAGGCCTCACGTACTCTGTTCTCTCTTCCTCCATCTACAAATTTTTTTTAAAAGAAAGAAAGAAAAAAATACATTGAATATTGCTTTTGCTTCATTACACATCACATGCATAATAAACAACAACCATGACCCTTTTCTCTAAGCACATGATCACTGGATAGCCTATCTAATACATTGCTTGGATGAAGTTTTCACCTTTTTTTTTTACCATTAACCATACCAACCATGTAACATTACCCCTCCAACATACAAGCCATATGTATGAACATAAGGACATCTCACAGAAAAACAAATCACTCATACTCAGAAAAAAGCCGACAAAAATTATCTTTTGAGTGTCAACACAACCCCCACGTCAATGTTTAGGCATCTTCAGTACATGCATCCAACATTTGACATTCAGCTACCAAGCTAAATATTACAGTGCTATGCACAAATGAAAACTGTGCTTTACATTTCAACAGAGTAACCTATTTTGTTGGTTTTACAATACAGATTATGTGGGCTAAACATTACATTATGCAACATGAAGCATGATAAACACAGAGCCGTCCTGACTCCTGAACAACAACCAAAAATATTTTGGAAGCTGCATTCACGTAACCTAAAGTTAACACGCTAGCTATTTATATGTAATATTACCACGGACACAGAATCGTCGAAATCTCTAAATTATCAACAAGTAGACAAAATAATTGTCTTCATCTGACATGCAACAAACTTCATAATATCACTGAGAAAAAGCGTCATGAAGCATGAGCTATAAGCTGACCAAGACGCATCATGAGCAGCAAACAAAATTATATCTGAGGCTGCATTCACTCTGTTAGCTATATTTCTGCACTGTTACCTGACCTGTATTTCATCACAAATACTAGAAATATCTCATATGTCAGTAGTAGCCCTAATAACTGTCTAAATTCAATACAGTAAAGCGAAAAAATATAACTGAATAAGGCGACATGAGGAGAGAGAAGCTGGGCTAATCGAGAGGCATCATGAACCACCGATATATCTCCGCTGCATTCGCATCAAAACGCTTATGAAATGCTAGCCAATTTGGTCTGATATTACATGACAGGCATTTCATTCAAAATCGACTAAATCTCTTAAATGTCAGTAGTAGTACTACTAATTGTCTATTTTATTTACTGTCAACTCTAAAAAGTCTGTTTACATCAGGTAATAACGCTGTCATCATGTGGAGTGTACACATGCGCAACCTGCTACAGGCTTAGCTCACGGAGAAATTTCTACCCAATAAAAATAACAAAAATAAAAGTATTTTCAATCAATATCCTGGATTATTGATAACAACAACTAATAAAAAGGTCATTTTACCTCAGTTGATCTGGCAGTGTCTCCCTCAGACGACGTTCAGATGAAGGATGTGTAGTCTCTCTGTCAGTACTTCTCCTCCCGAAGCCGCAGGCAGTGACATATCAAATCTGAATTTTAGCTTGAAGTAGTGAAAATAATTCCCGCCACAAACCCCTTAACCAATGATATCACTGGAAAGCTTATGATGTGACGTTTATGAGGAAGTTTTTTTATTATGATATGACGTTGTTTGGCGGAGATATAAGACTGAATGTCATCGGTACTCAAGTACCGAAATTAGAACGGACCAACTGCAAAGGGTTAACTCACAGAAACTCAAACATAATAGTACAGACATACAGGTAGGCCTTTCCCTGCATTCTCAAATGCTACGCTAAGTTAACGGTGGCAGATTGTGGTTAGTGACAATATGAAATATATATACAGTACATATGGTTGTGTCAAGTGTGAGTGTAGCGTAAGGCAAATTGCGGTCCACGCATTACGCTATGTGAGCGTCATGGCTCAGCCCATGACAGTACCACAAGACAATATATTTTTCAGTTATGATTAAGAGACATTTTTTTTGGATTTCCTTTTGTCAAATGTCTTGGTGAAAACCTGACATTTCTGCCATGAAAGGCTGTCTAATAGGCTACAATATAACCTTGTGGCAATATTAAAAATTAGCAAAAATCCTGTTTTTGTGGGAGAATTAGTTTTGCTATGACAAAAGTAACTGGAGAAATTAACTTTTTTGACAAATTTTGATTAGATTAGATTCCGCTATATATATAGTCATTACACATGTAAATGTACAAGGTAACAAAATGTGTTTTAGCATTTAATTAGAAGTGCAAGAGTAGGAAGTGCAAGCTATAAAAATAGCAATACACAATATAACAAATAACAATATAGACATAGTGATGAAGTCAATAAGTGCAGGTGGGATAAAAGCAGTCAGTGTCTTGAGAGGAGAGGGGTAGTGATGAGGCAAATGAGGAAATACAGGTTTGGCAAGGGAAACAGCTTTGGGTTATTCAATCTTTAACCTACACCTACCTGTGTATACATTTGTGTGTCAGCCACTGATTCCTGTCCTGTAGAGAGATGTGGTGCTTAGCCTCCAGTCCTATCGCTAGAATGTGCACTATATTTGAGCTACAAAAAAAGAGACATTAGTAATATACAATAAACTGCACAGCACAAAATGGCATTTTGGTATGTACTACCTATTTAGATTTCAGATTCATTGGATTACATTGTAAATTTAATGCAAGAATTATTGCACATGATATTATGTAAATATGGCGGGGTTTGGGCCTGTCACAATGTGGCAGATTAGGCTGTTTCAAAGTTTTTTTTTCTGAAAGTGTCACAGCTGTTGTCTTAACAAAGCAGGATTAGTCTTGTAGAGATATGCTTGCCCCAGTGCTAGAAAAGCAAAATGGCGATCCAGCGATTGGACATTCAACGTGCTGTAGTTAGTTTCACTGGAAGAGTCTTTCCAGCAAGTTACAATAATGACGCTTAAAGCCTCTATGTGTAGGATTTATCTTCTATTTATCTTTTTCTATTTGTCTTTTATTACAAATATATTTTTTATTTTTAAAATATAATGTAAAACGATGGTAATTACCTCCATGAATAAATTGTAGTGTTCCCGTAAACTTGGTAATTTCCATTTATATATAGATGTGGTTGGGTACCAAATGAGAATATCCATTTTGCGCCGCCATTTTCAAAATTAGGACCATGGGAAATGAGGACCGTGGGAAGGGGAGGGCTAATACATTTTATTCAAATGTATGCAGTATACTTCTTCGCCGATAGATGGAAGAAATTCTCATACGAAAAAAAATAAACCTTACACATAGGGGGTTTAAGAGTAATGCAGATCGAAGATTAATGGCAAACCTTCGCCATGATGTTTATCTTTAATTGCGCCGCGCACTAGTGGTGAACAGGAGGAGAAGTAGAGAGACCTTACGCACAAGCTTGCTGCTGTTGCCACCTCGCAATCTGGCATGTACTGTATACTACATCGATCGACTTTAGCGTTTTTGGTGCAGATAGTTTCCGTGTAAACGTAGCCTCAGTTTGGTGATGTTTCTTAGGTGATAAAAGGCTGATTTGGGGATGGCTTTCATGTGACTGCTGAAATTTAGATCACTGGCAATGATGACGCCAAGATTTTTAACAGACTCTTTTGCTTTAAGCCCTTTGAGCATTGACTCCTTCTTTCCAAAAATAATTACTTTAGTTTTGTCTGTGTTAAGCTGGAGGAAATTGTGTGACATCCAAAGGACTGATCCCTGGGGGACACCACTGGTCAAAGAGGTGTTGTACAGAATTATCTTCCCTATGAATGGCAGATTTGATATGGGCCTGTAGTTGTTAAACACTGAAACATCCAGATTATTATTTTTAAGCAGTGGTCTAACAACTGCTGATTTTAGTGATTTAGGGAAGATGCCACTTTGCAAAGATGAATTTATAATCTGCAGCATGTCAGGTGCCACAAGGTGTGAACAGTTTGAAAAAAAGCTGGTTGGCAGGATGTCCAATTGGCATGTGGAAGAGCTTAGATTTTGTACTGTTTTCTCAAGCGTTCCATAGTCAATAAAGCTAAATGTTCACACAAGCATTGTTCAAATTCTTATTGATACTGCTGGAGAAAAAAGACTGACTTGCTTTACAAATTTCATAGTTATATTTGCTTAGCATCTCTTTATGGATTTGGTAATGGACATAGAGGTTAGATTTGCGCCATTTTCTTTCAGTCTTCCTACACTCTCTCTTTAACAGTTTAACAGCTAGGATTTGTTTCCATGGTGCTTTATTATTATCAGTGATTGTTGATCAGAATTGTGTCATCTTAGAATTAAAATGGGTCAGTAAGTCATCTACAGAATCTGAATCTATACTTCTATACTAGCTGTGAGAGCGCCTGTTCAAAGAGAAAACCTGCATTGTCGTTTAAGATTCTCCGTTCTATGGTCAAAACCTTGTGTCAATTAGTCTAAGTAATTCCTTAGAATATGTTTTCACCAGATATAATTAGACAGTCAAAAATCAAGCAAATTTTTGTTAGCAATTCACCAAACTCTTCAAGAAAAACTTTAGCTGAATGTTTTGAAGGTTCTCTTCTACATCTACATTTCTGGCCTCATGGTAACAGGTTTGTTGCTGATTGGATTGGGCATTGGCCTCAGTTATCGTAAATTGAAGAAAGCGGTTACAGCTACTCAAGTGCCACAAGGCTGGCCGGGATGATTGAGTAGGCAGAGCTGTAGGTACTAAGACTGGGACATTGGATCGTAAATTGGACACTGTGTTGGGTGCAATTGGGACACTGGATCGAAGAATTGGAGTCACTGGGACTCTTGATCACAAAATGGATAACATCGTGGAGAGGCTTACAGCTCTGGAAAGGTTGTTGGAGAGACCAGGGCGCTAGACAAAGCTATGAAAAACTACAGCTCTCTCACAACAAATTATTATCTGGCACCCCTAATCAGCTCTGTGGCCTTGGCTAGGCTATTGCTGAAAACAAACTCCCCTGGCCGAGCAGGGCAGTGTGAGCTCTCTCATTCCTCACCCCCACTCCCCAGGACATGATCTCTAACACACTTACACACACAAAAAAACACATATGCACCTGTACACTCCTTATTCTATACACTCATCACCTTATCCATCACACCACTCCTTTGTCACTGCTTCACACCGCCAGAGTGGATAGGCGGGTCTGTGACTGGCACCAAAAATGGCAGCTGGACAAGATGGCTGTCTGTCTATGCTGGAGTATTTCCAACTCCCGTATCCCAATACCCTGTTGCAAAAACTTTTGTGAATGTTATGTAGATGTGCTTATATGTGCTGAGGTTTTTTTTTTTTTTTTTAACTTTTTTCCCTCTATCCCAGTGTTTTCCAAGTTTTTTCCTTTTTTTTTTTTTTTTTTTTAAAACCCCTGTTTTCCTTCTCTGTCTAGCCCCATGTAATGTCTGTATATGTTTGCAGGAGGATGGCCAACAATTTCACTCTGCCTGTACTGATGTTGAGTGATATTGTGTAACAGCAATAAAGGTGTTCCTACTACTAAATAGTCAATAATAAAATACAGGGGGAACCCTTAACAAGTGCACATATGTACTCAAAAGATGCAAAGTCACAATGAGATACCTGTTTACACTGAAACAATGTTTTAAATATTTTTGGAGCTTTTGAATAATGTTATGGACATGAATCACAAAATATCGCAATATGTTAAGAATCGCAATAATATTGAATTTTGGCCCAAATATCGCAATACTATCGAATCCTCACATCTTTGCCAATTCCCACCCCTAATTAAAATTGCAGTATTTTTTCCTTTCCAAGGCTTTGTTTCTAACCACAAAATTTGAAGTTGTAGTAAGGACTGTTGAACACAGACAGTGGTAGAACTCAAGCACCAGTGGCAGAGACTAGGGGTGGGCGATATAGTCTAAAATTTATTTTGCGATATATTTTGAACCATAGACGGTAGATGATATATATCACGGTATACTTTGGTATGTAACTTATAGCATAACAGTTTCTTAATGGTTACCATAGCATAAAGTCAATGTGTACAACAGTTGTTTAGTCATCGTTAGGAGGTGTTTATATTGGACACTCAAATTCACACAGAAGTAAATTGGTAAGCTGCATTTGTGTCAGGCAGTAACTGTTCAATTTATAGGCTCTTACACAGTTTCGTTGTAAGAATGAAAAGGTGCTATCAATAAGGTGAAGCTACAGGTCAACATTTTTTCACATGGTTGTGGAGACGCAATGAGCCTATCACGGTACGCCGATATGACCCAAAATCTCTATCATTGGCAAGATGCATATTGCATACCCTATATATCGTCTATATTGCCCACCCCTAGCAGAGACTACCATGGACAGTATGAACCAGGAGGAATTAAAGATTCAGTGTTTTACTTGAGGACACTTTGAGGGGAGCAGGTAGAGTGGGGATCAAACCTGCATTTTTCTGATAAAGTCAGAAGATTATTTTTTTTTTATTAGAAAAAACCAACACATAGCCAAGTATCAATTTATCTACCCATCCTCAAGGCAAAACATAAATCAACAAAGGAGTCCAGAGACCGCCTTGCAAGGGCCAAAACAAACCGCTTGACCAGGCAAAAACAAAAACAAACAAGACAGTTGGACAGTTCTATCCAATAAAAAAGCCTACAACATAATATCTAAAAATGAATAAAGACATTAAAATAAACAGTGAACCTGGTAAATCAGCCATACCCATGTCGGTTATATGAAATGTTAAGAAATGTAGTGAGGTAATAGTCGACAAACCCTAAACAACTCCAGTAAAGTACAGAAACTCCTAAAAGCTACTTACCAAAAGTACTGAAGTTAAGTATTTTTTACTTTGTCACTCTACATCGCTGTTGTGAGCAAAAGTCCTATCATTAATCCATGAGCAGGTTATACTTGATGGCAGGATACAGCTTTCCGAAGCATTATTTATAGGCTACTGTATGTGACAGCCCAAACTAAAATAATTTCTGTTCAAACTTTTCTTTTTAACTATAATGGTTTATCAATTTTGCTCTCAATATGACTGAGAAAAAGATTTGTTTTAATTAAAACATACCTGATCAGTTTCAGGACTCACTATGCAAGCAGCTGGTACCAGAGTGTTACAGAAGAATGTCCGAAGCTCACTCAAGCGTTCAAACCGGTTTAACATAAATCTAGTCTCGTTGAGACATGCATAATGATGATGTGCCTGTGTTCCGGGAGAGTTGGTTTCACGTTGACTGGTGATTTGCGTAATTTCGCTGAATATTTATAAGGCCCTGGTCTAAACAGTCTATGGACCTGCTTCTTGGGATCTAAATTGGTGGGTTTTTGATTTCTCATATTGGCCAAACGCTGGTAAGCAACACAATAAAGATAATCTCAAAACGAATGTGTCCAGGGGGGTATTCCAGAAAGCTCGGTTAACTCGGTTCCAAAACACCAGAGAAGAGTAAGTTTAATCAACCTAGTACTGGTTACCCAGAGTTAATGCGCGCGCACAGCACAGTGCATACATGAAGACATTTTCAATGGACTGCCGAATTCACGAGTCAAAATGGAAAACATGTGACAAACGAGAGCGGCATACTTCACAGAGGCGAAGTTGGAGGTTTTTATGCATGTATTTGAACAACATGGCTGCATCGGGTAAAGAAAGAGAGTTTATTATAATGTAAAATAATTAAACACTCCTTTCGCATCCTTTTGACTGTCGAACCACTATGAAAATATTTAATTTTCCTGCCATTCATTTCCTCATGTTAAAATAACAATGTATGTATACATATTTAATAATATATGGCTTCATATTTAATAATATATGGCTACATATTTAATAAGGTGTTTTTAATAAGGTGTAATCCTTCTGAAGCCAGAAGAACTTCAAGCCAAGTCAAAATTAAACACAAAAAAATCTGCAAAAAGTAAATATTTCATTACACAATTACTGACCTATTTATTAAACTCAATTTAGTAGCCTATATTCTTTCTGTCATGTAGCTATAGAAAGAAGGGTGAAGCCTGTCTGGGCCCACCACCAACTCACCTCACCACATCTGAGGAGCTGGCTCTGTCCCTTTACATGGGGCACTTCACTCACCATTTACCACAAGTAACATGGTGAAATGTAAGTTTACCATTTTGATTTATTTTCTTTATGACTTAATAAATTACTATCTCTGTCACTTGAAGGCATTTTGAACATACAAACCATTTTTATGCAGTCTTAATTAATTTAACTGCATATTATGCATAGGCTACTGTGTAGTTGTGTTACTTTGACTTTTAGATATTGTTCTTCTTTTTGCTATAGATAATGTATTGCATATTTCCATTGAAGGATGAAGAAGACGACGAAGAGACCACATCTTCTGTGACAAAAGTGGACAATGCTAGCTCTTCCATTTCAAGCTATATAAGTCCCATCTCCATGTCACTTTTCACTTTGCTGGCAACTATGGCAAAAATAATTAAATCAATTCTGTCAGGCTATAAAATATGGACAACTGGACAAAAATTCTTACACTGCTTAGATTGTTCATTGAGGATGAAGGACTTTCATCTGTGGACAAATTCCCAGGTGTGAAAGGACAATGATAGTTTGTTACTCTACTGTAAAAAGGGGGACAGACAGGCTTCTGCCCCATGGTGGGCCCAGACAGGCTTCACCCTTCTTTATATAGCTACATGACAGAAAGAATATAGGCCCAGATGTACGTAGATTTGCGAACGTAACGTTATTAGCGCCATGGCAGACCCGCAGAAAGCGCACGCTATGACACCGCAGCATACGTCCGATTTACTAAACCTGAAATGCGTCGGGTAATCAGCGCCTTTCTCCGCCCCCTGCCTTGCGAGCATTTACAAAGCGCAATGGATTTGGCCTCTTCAATAGCTCCTATGACGTTCGGAAAGTTGGCGATATTAATGAAATCCTGATTGATGTGTGTTATTTCGGCATTAGTTGTGGAGAAATGTATGTAAGCCTATTGACTAGTGCACTTTAGCAGAGCGTTGAGTAGGCTACTTGTGTTATAATGGCTTAGTGCAGACTGCGATATTCCCACTGATGATGCTATGATTGTTTAAAATGATCCTGATGCCAATATCTGTAAAGTAGTGGAGTTTAAGAACTGCTGGAATGGAATGTGAACGTTGATTCGGAGATTCGATGTCATCTTTGATTTCATCTAGTAACTCCAATGTCGCATAGGTCGCTGGCTGTAACGCTTAATGATTTCTTGTTCACTCAACTAAAAAAGTGTGATCCATGTGGCAAAATTTGTCTCCTTCGCCTATGTCTTAGTCTTGCTTAAATTACTGCTGCCATTTGTCCAGGAGACATTTGCGCCGAAACCCGCTTCCTAGATTACACCTGGTTTTAAAAGGCGGAGAATTTCCACCGCAAAATAGAGGCGCGCGTTGACTGGCAGATTTTGTACATACTGCGGAATACATAATTAGGCGCGCTTTACGCTTCCCCTCCTATCTTTTTATGGGAAACTCCCAGTTTCCTCTTGATCCTCCCAGAATGCATATGCATGACACGGAAAAGCGCAATTTGCCATTTTCAGTTAACGCGGCAGGCAGTTTGCACTTTCACCTCAGTGCGACCTGTTTGTACATACCTCGCCATGTTTTTACACGCAATTTGCGAAGCAAATACGCCTGAAGTGGGCGCAAAAGCGTTAGTACATCTGGCCCATAGGCTACTATATTGAGTTTAATAAATAGTTCAGTAATTGTGTAATGAAACACATGTTTAATTTTGACTTGGCTTGAAGCTCTTCTGGCTCCAGAAGGATTATACCTTATTAAAAACACCTTATTAAATATGTAACCATATACTTCTAACCAACATAGGCCTACATTGTTATTTTAACATGAGGAAATGAATGGCAGGAAAATAATAAATACTTTCATAGTGATTTGACAGTCAAAGCGATGTGAAAGGGGTGGTTAATTATTTTACATTATAATAAAAGGGGAGGCGATGTCAAATGAACTCACGGGGCTTACGCCTTTACTCTGTCAGTTCTTTTTTGCCAAGCCAACTCTTTCTTTAGCCGATGCAGCCATGTTGCTTTATTTATTATTATTGACTTGAACTCTTCAAATGCATGCATTAAAACCTCCAACTTCGCCGCTCTCGTTTTTCACTTTGATTTTCCATTTTGACTCGTGAAATCGGCGGTCCATTGAAAATGTCTTCATGTATGCACTGTGCACGCACATTAACTCTGGGTAACCAGTATGAGGTTGATAAGGCATACCCCTATTCTTTTAAAGGGGTTAAACTTACTCTTCTCATGTGTTTTGGAACCGACATACTCGTGGTATGCAGGTTTGGGTAAATCAACCCAGAGGTTATGATTTACCAAATGATAAGTTAACCGAGCTTTCTGGAATACCCCCCTGTGTAATCTGATTTGGTGCTGTGAAGACTGCTTTGGGCAATTCTGTAAAAAAAAAATTTCTAAGAATTGGCAATTTTTGCAAAACTCTACACACAAATTCAAAAGCCTTAGACCAAATCAGCAAAACATTCTAGATCTCTTGCAAAAGATAATACATCTTACTTACAGTTTTTTTCTGATTGCTTAAACACATTTTTTCTAAGAATTGGCTATTTTTGCAAAACTCTACACACAAATTGAAAAACCTTAGACCAAATCAGCAAAACATTCTAGATCTCTTGCAAAAAATACATCTTACTTAACTCTACAAACCTTTGTAAAAATTGTATTTTTGTACCAAACAGTTAACACTAACCATCAAATTTATAAGCACACAATGTGCCAACTACACACTGATGGTATAAATGAAAAACACATCTGGCTTTTGCTTTCTCTGTGCACAAGGTATGTCCATTTGCAGTCCATTTTGTCATACATAGTTCTGTAAACACACAATGATTCACATAAGTATGAATGTTTATTTACACACATCAAAACAAACACAAGAAAACATACAATTTCACTGAAAGAGAGAGAAATGATTGATGGGAATATCATCATAGACCTTCCAGCGCCAGGCTGAGAAGAATTCTTCAAATAGATTGAAGAATGGAGAGTAAGGGGAGAGGTTGAGTACAGTGAAGTGTGATCTGTAAACCAGTTGTGGACCAAAGCAGCTCTATGGAACCTAACATTGTCCCATAAGATGACATACCTGATCTGTTCTGGTCTCTGAACATTATATGTAGTCAGTGTACAGTATAATGAGGTGTCTTCTTATCCTTCCTCCTTCTTCTTCACCTCCTCACCATTTCCCTTCATCACCTTCTTTCATCTTCCTCTAAATTCACCACCTAGTCCTTGTCCTCCTCTTACACCTGCTGCTTCAAGTTCTCGTACTCTTCCTCGCCCTCCTCTAATCCGCACTTTTCTCAGTCTTCCCCCCATTGTTCTTCACATTGAAAGCTTATTTATAGTGCTCATGCTGATTGCAAAGTGAACTAATTATCTAAAACGTTTCTGCATGGCACAGTGTGGTTAACAGTTAGCAAAATAGTGTAAATAATAGCAATAAATGTGTATATTTCTACTAGGAGTGTGCTAATAATTTGGAAATTGTGTGTAAAGTAGCGAGTCTACACCACACACACCAAAATCACTGTGCGGCATCATGTTGCTGAGCTGCATCGGGACACATCACCTCATTTACATTGGTGGCCAAGGTGAAACTACGCGGGTTTGGACGGACTCTTATTCCTGCTTCAGCTATTGTCATGCCAGGGACAATTACATGGTCAATGACTATTGCTCGCTTCTTGTCCATAATGATGGTGCGAGGTTGTCTTGCTCTCCCTCCTGGACCTTCTTCCCTCCCTTGTAGGCCTCCTCCTCTTCCTCATTGGCCTGCTCCTCTTCCTCCTCTGATTTGAACTCCTCTTCCTCATTGGCCTGCTCCTCTTCTTCCATTGCCAGCTTTTCTCCCTCTCTGACTCGAATTCCTCTTCCCCTCCCTGACTCTGCCTTCATCCATTGTGTTTGTTTGGACTCTTTAGCAAACTGAACTTACTTTTGTGCACTCTAAACTTGCTTTTACATGTGGTCACAGCATTAGTAACAAGGGTCTTCAATTTTGAGTCATTGTGTGTAATGAATGACACCAGGTGTGTTCATTGTGTTCAAATATTGCTGACTGTGGCAAGTATTTTGCATCACATGAGCTTTCATTTGAGAATATGAGCAGAGTTCTTTTTCAACATCTGTTTTAGCAAGGAAAAATGTGTTTAGATTTATGAGAACAAAGGATTGTGTTTTGTGAATTGTGTCTTCAAGTGAAATGTGTTTATGATATTGGAATATGATGGCTAGATTTAGTAAATGTGTTTAGACCTCTGGTCATTTGGGTTAGAGTATTGGGTTTTGTGTTTTAGCATTTGAGAAAAACTTCTGGCGCCAGGCCTGCTCGGGTATAAAAAACTACTTTGTGTTTCTTTGATTCCTATTCATGACACTTGAGTCACTTGGTGAGAATTACTTTGTATATAGATTACAGAGTTTCTTTTTTTTCTGCCGGTGGTCTGCTGGTGGTGTGCCTCGTGATTTTTTTCAATGAAAAAGTGTGCCTTGGCTCAAAAAGGGTTTAAAAACACTGGTATAGTGTTTACATTTTAGAAAGCTTCGAGCTGCTCTTTTGTTGTGAAAGTTTGAGTTTTGAAGTGAGAAGGTGTGGTTGTGTTTATGTAGCTTAAAAAAAGGGTGTTGTGTTTAGACAATGGGGAACATGGAGGAAACGTTTGTGAAATGTGTTTCAGCATTTGAGAAAAACTGTAAAAACAGCTGATCTGGTCAGGTTACATTCCATTGTAGCAAGGCTTTGAACAGTTTAATAGAATAGAAGACCTGTTCTTTTTCTGTTCTTTGAAAGGTTTATGGGTAGAAAGCCCAATTCCAGCTCCAGGCAGTTTTAATGCAATTTCCAAGTGTCTGATAGCCTTGATGCACATAAGAGAAATTTTGGCGGGGGGGAAACCTGTTGTTGAACACTTTTTTGAGATAGGCACGTTTTCGTTAAAGCTTCATTGTGCGCAGAATAAATTAATAAATGCCACGGTACTGCAGTGTACCAATACAGTGGTTAGTGATGGACATTTCACTATATAGGCTACTACTACTACTATATATATATATGTAATGAAGGTAGGGCTACTATCTGGGAGATGAGCTGTCTGTGTCTTTGTGTGTGTATGTGTGTGTGTGTTTCTGTATGTGTGTGGTTGTCTGTCCATTTTTATGGGAGTGCAAACAGGCATGCTCACCTTTCTCACATTTTTTCCCCGCCCTTTCTATTTTCATTGATGCTATTTGAGGCATGAGGGCCTGTTTTAACATTCATAGAGGGCCAAGGCACTTAGTAGTGACACTTTTTAATATCTAAACCTGGGAGTTTGAAGGAATGTGACAATAGTGAACCAGGGCTAAGAATTTATTATCCGACACAGAAACACAGCCCTGTCAATGTATGTGTGATGCGCCCACCACACACACTCACACACACACACACACAAGCAGACCTGAAAATGAAGGTTGGGTTAAATGTCAATTACATTCCAAACCCATTCACACTGTTTGAGCAGACTAAGCCTAAGGTTGAGAAACCGGTTCCTGAGAGTGTGGGGGAGAGATGATTTTTAAAAGTTGATTTTCTTATGCATTCCAATCACTTACTTTGCAGAGGGAATGAGGGCAGAGATTTGGATAAGAAGGTTGTACACATGCACATTCACGCAAACACATAGACACACACAGTTATACACATAGTCCCGTCTGTTTGTATGTGTATTTGCACTAGTGTTGTATAAAGTACCCAAATGTTCGGCTTGAATAAAAGTACAGATACCCTACCAAAAAATGACTTTGGTAGAAGTTCAAGTACTCTACTAGCATAGCACTAGTAAAGTTTAAAAGTATCTAATATTTACTGTACTTAAGTACGCAAAGTAATCTATAACTAGACTGCATTTTCTCGGCAGAAACCGCAAGGTGGACTTGCCACCAACACCCCCCACCAACCCCTGCTCAACACCCCCCCCCC
>JAGFZM010000140.1:72621-94628 GCA_017657215.1 Limnothrissa miodon
TTCCCCCACTCCATCCCCTCCAAAACCCCCCTCCAAAACCCCACCAACACCCCCTTCTCTCAAACAACATCAAGACACACAAGATCACACTCAAGCATTTTTTCCCATTCTTTCTAATGGAGAACCCCTTTGATCACCCCTAGACCAAATAGGAAGGCAAATGGCCCTCTTTTCCTGACATGCTCAAGCCCAATTCTGGCCAGAGAGAGAGAGAAACTCAAGGATGTCAACAGATTTTAGATTAGATTAGATTCCTTTATTTGCACCCGGAGGTAAAATTGGCTCGCAGTGAGAAAACATTGATACAAAACAATACAGTAAATGACAACACAGTAACATAGTTACACAATTCATCATCATCATCATTCCATGCTGCCTCATAAGGTGCATTTAATAAATAGAGTGTCTTCCCTCAAAGTGCACGGCATAAGTGGCACTCATCGTCCTCAACACAATCATTATCAACACAATCATCATCACCATTATCATCATAAACATTGTCACCTAACCACCGCCATTTGCAAGTGATCATCTAGTTCTTATTAAGCTGTATAATGGCTGCAGGGACAGAACTCGACCTGTACCTCTTAGTTTTAGTCCTAGGTACGGTGTACCTGCGGCCAGATGGGAGGAGCAGGAAATCACTGTACAGGGGGTGAGACCTGTCCCCTAAGATAGAACCATTGAGCCGCTGCAGTTGTTTTATATACAGGGCTTCTGGGCTAGTCTGTGTCTGTGATGACTGTGTCATCTGCATATTTCATGATGGTTCTCCTATCAAACCCACTCTGACACATGTTGGTATATAAAATAAAAAATACAGGGGACAAAACACAACCCTGTGGAGGAGCAGACTTGGTCAGATAACAATCCATTGACCCTCACTTTCTGTGTTCTATTGGTCAAGAAGTCAAGGGACCAACCCACAATATTCTTACTCAGGCCAAACTGTTCTAGGAGCCTTTTTGCTAAGATGTGGGCTGCATTGTGTTGAAGGCCGAAGAAAAATCATGAAATAAAAGTCTGGCATGTGACCCGACTTGCTCAACATGTTTGACAATCTGGTTTATCAAGGTAACTGTAGCATCCTCTACACCTCTATTTGGTCTGTATGCAAACTGCATTGGATCTAGTGCCTGCCCTGCTACTTTCAGGATCTCAGTCTTGACAAGACTATCAAAGGATTTCATATGATGAGACAGCCACAGGTCTTAGATCATTTAGAGCCCTTGGGCAGCTGACCTTTGGGACAGGGACTACTACCGTATCCTTCCAGATTGCAGGGACATGTTGTGACTGTAAAGACTTGTTGACAATAAAGTGAAAGATAGGGCTCAGTTCTCTGGTACAAAATTTATGGGTGTGTTCACACCTGAAAAGTCCTTTGGTCCGGATCATTAGCGGACAATTTTTTTTTCATTTGTTGCGGTTTGCATTCACACTGTACTGTTTAAAGTGGACCAAACAGTGCAGGTGTGAATACGCCCTAAGTGAGCGTCCACATATGTCATCTGGACCATGACTCTTATTTACTCTAACTGAGGAAAAGGCCTTTTCCACATCTCTGAGGTCTATATTAAAATGCTGGTCATCCATCAGTTCATGCCTCAGCTCCTGGACTTCTCTATTAAAATCATGCTTGTCGTCAAAACGATTGTAAAACCCATTAAGAGCATTTGCAAGCTCAGTGTCCGAGGGAAAGCCATCTATGCTAACTTGGCTACTCTTTGAGATTTGGAGGCCTGCTATTGTTTGTGGCAGCTAAACTGTGCGGTGCCTGTTGCTGACCTTCAACTAGAGAAGAATCCTCCTTACACTTACATGTTTAGAGAGTCACACAAGAATCAGTTTGTTTACCCACTCATTGTTATCAAAACCTTCTGTTACATGTCACTTTAACTTTTGTCATTAAAACACTGTTGTACCAATTAAAGCTGATTCATTTAACTCTTATAATGTTCTGGTCATAAAATTAATCAAACACTCTTTAAATTAATACATATAGTTAAGACATTTCAAAATTCCCCCACATTCCCCACTTAAACACTATAATGTCTGTTCTCAGGATTTTTTAAAGCATGTCTCAGTAAGTTGGTTTTTATTTCACCCCAAAGCTGCAGAGGGCGCTCTAAAAAAAGTAAGCTACGTGAGACTGTCGTAAACCCCCAGCTCATACTCTTTGCCTCTCGTTGTTGGCTCAGCTTAATCGCGAACATACATGTATTCGTTGTGGAAGGATTTACCGGTAGTCACGTCTACAGAGGTAAGTAATAAATGTTTCTAAAAACTAGAAAATCATGCAAGTTTATATTTGTTAGTATTTTACTTTGACATCAGACAAAATCCGTGACCTAACGAGAAAACGATTCTTGTTAACATTCACGTTTAGATATTGTAGCCTAGGTGACCGGTCTCCTACAACACTCTGAGTGTGGCCAATTTGTAACGCAACGTGAAAATTGATGCTAGTAAACATCCACATTTAGAATCTGACAAGCCACCTACTATCCTTTAGGTAGTGGTAAAAGTTTTGAAATAATTTGTAAAAATCAAACGGATAAGACACAGGCAGTCTTCAAGTTGATTGAATATCCATGGAATGCATACTGTTATTTTCTAATGTTTATTAGGCCTATCACTTCATAGTAAGTATGATAAATGTTCTCAAGGCTGATACTTTCTGATATTTAGCAGGCATATCACTTCAAGTATGATAAATTAGCTCATGATAGGCTATGTGATATTGACAATGCTTTGTAATTGCAGGAATCAACTACTCAGTCATCCATCTCGTCCAAATTCACCCCTTGCCGAATGGCCTGCCTGCAGCCTACCGTCTGTTGTGGCAGTGTGGGTCACCTTGGCGACTAACACTTAAGAGACTAACAACCTGACCTTTATTAGTGCTCACTACTGGTTTCAGGGTTTCTTACCTTGTCTAACAACCAATGCCAACTGTAAGAATGGCCTTCTGTATCTCGGGGATGTGGGAGTACTGCTTCTTCTCTTTGACTGTACATGGCCCAGGTTATACATTTTTTGTTGAATGATCATTTGTACCTGTTGAGTAAGGAAATAGCTAATTAGACAATATTCCAATAAGATAAGCGTTTTGTGTCTTTCCTTGTCAAGGGCTGGTGAACGTTGATTGTTTTCTTTTAGTCAATTGCTGCCAGCAGTGTCCTGGTTTGTAGACAAACGAGGTGTAGGTCATGCACTTTGATGCATACATCAGGATATGGTTCTGGTAATTTTCCAGATCTGGTGTCCTGCAGGTTCAGCAAAATGGGCATTTTATTAACTCAGTGACTCCCATGCATCCAGATTTTTTTTGACCATGAATGAATTAGTTTATTACTTCAAAATTCATAACAGATAAAGTCCACATCCGAGGCCTCCTCATCTTCCAAACCTAAGCAAGTTGGGTCTGCCCAAAAATCATGTCAATACTGTAAATGACAAACAAGTTAGATTGGATGGGGGTGGGTTGTGGAAATTACAGAAGTTTCTGAAATTATTGCCTGCTTCATCGTTTGGCGAGTCATTGTTCTCTTCATCAATGCTCAGGGAATACATATTGCAATTACACAGAATCATATAAATTAATTTCCTAGTGATGTGAGGGGGAGAGGTTCTTAAACCAAACAGTATGTAAACACTGCATCACGCTCACCTTGTTTCCAGAACCCCAACAGCTCCTTCTTCAATCAATGGTTGAATGCCAAACTCACAGGAACTCACGTCCCTAAATAAAAAAAATCAGAAGATCAATCATTTTTTCCAAAATCACTAAAGATATACCTAGTCAAAGTTTGAGAAACGTACTTGTCACGGTTTATCCCCTTGCTAATACTGGATACTGCTGGGCTTTGGATACTGCTTTGTCTGACCCTTATGTGGCGTGGGGGTGGTTGCTTGCAAACGCCTGTAGCTAAAACAAAGACAAAATCTTTCATCTTTACTGTAATAATTTATATGTGTTTAATTATGGCAAGCAAAGTTCAAAAGTGTATGTAACGTTACTTTTACAGCTCCCGATAGCAACATCACTAAGTTCAGGACAGACTCATATGTTGTCTCGTTCATCAAAAGTTGTTCGCGTTGTGGGCATCCCAGCTCTTCTTTAGACTCTGGTTGGCTTTGGAGGTTCTTCTGACTCCACGTGGTAACCTACTGGTCACATGTCCAGGCAGGAACCCATTCATCGCCCGATTTTTCGACACCGCAGCTTCTCTGCAGGTTGGATGGTGGTCATTTTTACTCACATTCATTCTGACTTCCTCCCTTAGTCCTTCCAGGAATTGTTGCCTG
Source organism: Limnothrissa miodon (assembly GCA_017657215.1). NCBI lineage: Eukaryota > Metazoa > Chordata > Actinopteri > Clupeiformes > Clupeidae > Limnothrissa > Limnothrissa miodon. The sequence goes on from JAGFZM010000140.1 coordinate 76,933, forward strand.
GTCAGCGTTGGATGGGTTGGCCCCCTCCTTCGGCTTTTCTGAGTCTCTCAGTCTGTGCCCTGGGCTGGCCCTCTGGTTGTGGTAAAGGCAGCCCAGGTTGCAGCAGGGGAGAGGCTCAGCGCACTGTGGTGCAAACAATCAGCTCGTCTCCTATCCTCTCAGATGTGTCTGCTGTGGGGAAACATAAACTGGGGCGACAGTGCCATTTGAGCTAGGGCATTTTGCCCCTACCGGAGTGGAGTTGGCTTTGGCTGTCTCCCTTCTCTGACCGTCAGTTCTTTTGCTTTAGTACTGTTTCGCAGCTTCTCTCCCCCATAATCTGAATATATGTCTACCCCCTTTAATACAGTTGCTTGCTTCCCCTGCCGTCTCCTCATCTTCCTAAAATCAGTTATGCTGTTCTATGTGAGTCTAGATGTGAACTATCTGTACAACTTGTGACTAAGGGCTTAAATTAAAGGGTTTTGTTGTCAAAAAATGCAAAAAGAAAAGAGGAGAAAGAAGAAAACAAATACTACGTGGGGATGGTACTTCATCCCAACTCCAGCCAACTCGAATTAAACTCCAGTTGGATGGTTTAGAGCAGTGTTTTTCAACCCTTTTTGAGCCAAGGCACACTTTTTCATTGAAAAAAATCATGAGGCACACCACCAGTAGATGGAACGTTACGGATACTAACGTATCCTCGGTTCTCTGAGTGAGAAGCCGAAACGTACGAATGGATGATGCCTATCATCTCCTGCTTTTCTGAAGTCATTTTAAACCAACCCTTTGAAAAAAGGCCAGTAAGCGCACTGACGCGCGCAGGCAACTACTTAGCCCTGCGTGACGTCAGAAAGTCTATATAAAGACTGCGCTTACGCTTCAGGTCCTCTTTGCCAAGCTCGCCAGCGTCGGCGATTGAGGCCCGAAGCGTACGTTTCGGCTTCTCACTCAGAGAACCGAGGATACGTTAGTATCCGTAACGTTCTCTTTCGTTTCGAAGCCGAAACGTACGAGTGGATCACTACAACCAAGCCTCAAGAGCCCTACACCAAGGAGCCCGAGGTGGGAAGATCCATGGGACCGCCACCGGGCCCAGAGAGAACACTCTCTGCTACACCCGGCCTGGTGACGTCCAATGCGTAAAAACGCGCGAAGGTGTTGCCTGAGGCCCACGAAGCGCTCAAACAGATATCCTTCATAGGGACGCCTTTCCAGAAGGCCCAAGAAGCCGCCACTCCACGGGTGGAGTGCGCCCTGACATGAGCAGGCGGAGGAACACCCGCCGCCTCATATGCCAGACGTATGGCTTCAGTAAGCCAATGCGACATGCGTTGGGCAGACAAGGCCTGACCCTTGGCACGCTCGCCATGGCAGACGAACAACTGGTTCGTCTTCCTGATGCTCTGCGTACGCGTCAAATAGGCACGAAGCGCTCTGACCGGGCACAGAGTGACGGGCACAGAACTGCCCGTCTCAGGAAGGGCTGCGAGCTCAATGACCCTCGAACGAGGGTCAGTAGACAGCACTTTCGGGCGAGAAAAGGGATTTGGTCGCAGCGTTACCCGCGCGTCACCTTGCGTGAACTCAAGACAGTCAGGACTGACCGACAAGGCAGTCAGATCGCTGACACGCTTCACCGAGACCAGAGCGAGCAGAAGCGCAGTCTTTAGCATCTTTAGACTGGCACTCGACAGAGGGTCAAAGGGCGTAAGGGCCAGTCCGCGTAGGACAGTGGCCAGGTCCCAAGTAGGGACCGAAGGAGAGGAAGAGGGGCGAAGCCGCCTGACGCCCTTCATGAAGCGCGACGCAAGGGGGTGAGCGCCTGGGGAAACGCCAGCATAGCCAACATGGCATGCTGAAATAGCTGCAAGGTACACCTTCAAAGTAGAGGGTGTACGACCCTGATCAAACAGGTGTTGTGGCAAGCACCTCGCCAATAGGGCAGACTAGAGGATCACAGCCTCTGTCTCTGCACCACGTGCTGAATACACGCCACTTCAGTGTATACAACGACCTAGTGGATGTAGCTCTAGCAGCCTGAACGGTCTCTATCACTGCATCTGGATGGCCGCTCTCTAGGAGACGCGCCCGTTCAGGGGCCAATCCGTCAGTCTCCACGCTTCCGGCTTGGGGTGCCACAGCGACCCGTGAGCCTGCGATAGGAGGTCCCTCCTCAGAGGGAGGGTCCACGGCTGGCCGTCCAACAGTGAGACCAGATCGGAGAACCAGCTCTGAGATGGCCAATTGGGGGCGATCAGAATCACCCTGTGAGCCCCCGCTCTGATCCTGGCCAATACCTGACGCATCAGAGGAAGGGGGGGAAGAGCATAGAGCAGACCGCGCGGCCACAGGTCCGCGCCTGTGTTGCGAACACCTGGCAAGTGTGCCGCCCTGATCGACAGGAGGTGGCGGGAGGCCCAGGTGAGCAGCTTGTACGCCAGGCGAAACAGGTCCGGAGAGCGCGTGCCGCCCTGATATACGCCACAACAGTGGTGTTGTCTGTACGCACAAGAAGGTGTTCTCCTCTGAGAAGAGGGAGAAACTCCTTCAGAGCGCAGAAGACAGCAAGGAGTTCTAACACATTGATGTGTAGTCTCCTGGAGGCTGTGCCCCAAGTCCCCCTGGCGGGGCGACCGCAGCAAATGGCGCCCCAGCCGCTCTTGGACGCATCGGTGGCTTGCGTCTGGCTATAGCGCCCAAAGCGCCGCCTTTGGTGAAGGACGACGGCCTGCACCAATGCGCGAGGGCTAGCCACATGCGTCTGGACACTAAGATCCGACGGGTGGGGTTCGACCTGGAGGATACACCTAGTTCCGCTAAGGCAAGCAGCAGCGGGCGTAAGTGTAAGAGGCCGAGTGGGACAGCGCCGCCTGCGGCGCATAAGAGGCCCGTCAGTCTGAGACACAGCCTGGCCGAAACGCAGGCACCTAGTCTGAAGTGGCGTAGACACGCCCTGACGTCCTGAAGCCTCTTCGGCATGAGCGTCGCTCTCATTGAGCGTGAGTTCAGCCTCACGCCCAAGAACTCGACCTCCTGAGAGGGAGAGAGCATGCACTTGCTTAGGTTCACTAAGAAACCCAGACTGTGCAGGTGACGCAAAACACTGTGAGCCTGTGACGTTAGGAGCTGTCTGGAACCCGCCAGCAGCATCCAGTCGTCCAAGTAATTGAGGAGTCTGATCCCCTGAGCGCGTAGAGGAGCGATCGCCACCTCCACGCACTTGGTGAAGCACCGAGGTGCTAGAGATAGACCGAAGGGAAGGGCTGCGTACTCGTAAGCACTGCCCTCGAAGGCGAAGCGTAGAAAACGCCTGTGCCTTGGGACTGTACCTATGTGAAAATAGGCGTCCTGAAGGTCTATGGTGACCATGTAATCCCCCTGGCGGACTGACTCCGCCACCATGCGCCCCGTGAGCATGCGAAAGGTGAGAGGTTTGAGCGAAGCATTGAGCGCTCTGAGATCTAGAATAGGGCGAATAGGGCACCAGGAAGTACGTACTGTAGCGACCTGCGCGCGCCAGCGTCGGATCTACGCGCTGAATAGCGCCCTTTCTCAGGAGATCGCAAAGCTCTTGTCTGAGAGCAGGGGCCCTGGACGGGGGCACCACTGACTCCATGACACCTCTGAAGGGTGGGGGTGGCCACCTGAACTGCAGTTGATAGCCCTTCAACACTGTTGACAGGACCCAACGTGACGTTGTGCACATCGCCCAATTCTGCCGGAGCAGAGCGGCGGAATGAGGAGGCAGCAAGGACAAACGAAGTGGCACTAGGGGGGCCGAGGTCAAAGACTGAGGCTGTCCGCGAAGCTGAAGAGCGTCCGACTGACAGATCAGAGACCCGACGTAGTGCGGGGGCTGAGGGCAGGTTAGGCATGTGTGAGACCGCTGGGCGCTCACGCGTGGCTGATGAGCCGTGCGCATCACTCGCGACGCCCCGTGGGGCGGCCGACCTGGAGCGCGTGTCAGCGACGTTGGTGGTCGGCGAGCCGCGCACTGCACCTTGCGACGCCCCGTGGGGCGGCCGACCTGGAGTGCGCGTCGGTGACGACCTCGAAGAGGGGGGAGAAGTTACCCGTCTGGCCAAGGGCAGACGTGTCAGACTGGACAGACAGTTCTGCACGTATCTGGGCGATGAATCAACCGACAGAAGCGGCGAGAGAGGACGGGGAGGACTTCTCGACCGTGAACGACTCCGAAGCGTCGCATGCCCACTGCTTGGAGGCGAGAGGGACAGAGGACGCGGAGATCGTGACACTAGCAGAGGCCTCGGTGACCCAGTGCGCGATAGCGCTGACAGAAAAGAGAGCGTCCTCCGGCCTGGGCCGGGGCTCATTGTGAAACATTGCCCCAGAGGGGCGATAGTGTGTGTGCGGAGTGCTTGTGAACAAGGCAAACTCAGCGCCCCGTAAGGGGGTGAGATCAGACGCTCCGAGCTGGGGTCTGCAGAGCGAAGACCCGTGCCTTTGAGAGCACACAGAGGCGTAGCAGTCAATGGATGGAGATCGCATGACATGCTCTGCCACGCACACGTGATCGCATCAGGATCGCTGTGGCCTCTTACGCCGCTCCTGGCTAGCTGGACGGTTGGCGGGAGCTGGGCGCCCGCGAGAGCGGGAGCGCTGCCAAGTAGATTGCGACCCAGTAGCCGGCTGTGGCGCGGCTTTGGGCGCGTCCGCCTTCTTTTTCTGTTGCGTCCGTTGAGGCGTACGAGCACGTGTCTGAGGAGCAGCAGGAGCGGCTGACTGAGGCGGAGCACGCTTAGGAAGCACGGGTTGCAGGGCCTGAGCCGCCGACTTCGTCTTCTCTAAGCGGTCGCGCTGTAGTTCCAGCGCCTGGCCAAACAGAGCATCAGCGGAGATGGGAGCATTCAGGAGATGCTTCTTCTCTTTCTCCGGCATGGAGGAGAGGTTCAGCCAGAGATGCCTGTCAAGGACGACCAAGGAGCCAAGGGAGCGCCAAGGGAGCGGATAGCCAGTGAAGTGAGAGCGGTGATTCTGCGCAGCTGAAGGATGGTTAAGTCCGAGTGCTGCGCAGTCAGATCTGCCACCAGCTCCTCAGCCAAGGAGGAGAGGAGAAAGGCGGTATTCATCGCCCTTATCGCCTGGCCTGTGCAGATGAAGGCCTTGGAAGCGAGCTTCTCCGTGCGCTGACACGGCTTGGAGGGGAGCTCGGCAGGCGATGTCCAGGTGGTGGCAGAGGCTGGTGCTACACAGCCAGCGACCGCATCTTCAACGCGAGGAAGCTGCAAGAGGCCGATGGCGCCCGCTCCGTCCATCGCGTAAAACGTCGCGTGCCCCTGAATAGGGGCAATGACGGCGTAGGGAGCCTCCCAGGAGCCCTGCGCGTCGGCCACAACCGTGGGGTGAGCAGGGAGAGGGAGAGCGTCCGGAGAGGGTAGCACGCCGGAGAAGGGGTCGAAACGCCCTACCGGATAGCGCTGAGGCGGAGGCAGGCCTAGCCTGCTAGCCGCCTGTGTAGCCAACGAAGCTAGCTCAGAAGCTAACTGGGCGGCGTGGGTCTTCAAGATAGGTGGCAGGTCTTCGACAGTAGCGCAGCCTTTAGCGGAGAGGAAGGAAGCAAGCTCCTCCTCATCCACAGCTTCGATAACTGGGTCGTCATCGTCGCCCTGAGGCGGCGTGGTAGCCGCGCGGGCAAAGGCAGCGTCGATGGAGCTAGCAGGGCTTGCGTGGTGGGTCGCGGTTAGCTGGCTAGCTGGTAGCAAACTAGCCGCTGAGAAGCTAACCGACGGCCGAGTAGCCACTGAAGACCGATCGATTAGCCCAACCGGGTGCGGGGACGGCGGGGGAAAATTGATAGACTGGCGGGTAGCGAGAGCACTAGTGCCAGCGGGGGCAGAGCCCGCCCCTGAAACACCAGTGGAACCCTCAAAGAATGCCGCTCTGTTGGCGATAGCCGTAGGGGAGAGGCGTTCGCAAGCCGAGCAAAGATCTGGCCGCGAAAAAGCGAGCATAGCATGCTCGCTCCCCATACAGATAAAACAGATAGCATGGCGGTCCGATATCGCCATGGGACGATCACAGTCGGTGCAACGACGAGTAGCCATCTTGCGTCTCGGGGTAATAGAAGTTAGGGACCGGCGTGAGCACTTGGAGCAAGACGGAAATCCCTCGGAGAGCTTTTAAAAAAGCTTTTGTGGTGGGCTTTCAAAAAAGCCGTTGGTTTTAGAATATTTGCGAAGGCAAACGAAAAGGCGACTCAGAAACACACGCAGTAGGCGAGGTGAAAGAGGCAAAGAGGACCTGAAGCGTAAGCGCAGTCTTTATATAGACTTTCTGACGTCACGCAGGGCTGTCTAAGTAGTTGCCTGCGCGCGTCAGTGCGCTTACTGCCCTTTTTTCAAAGGGTTGGTTAAAAATGACTTCAGAAAAGCAGGAGATGATAGGCATCATCCACTCGTACGTTTCGGCTTCGAAACGAAAGAGAACTCTGTAATCTATATACAAAGTATAAAGTAGTTCTCAAGTGTCATGAATAGGAATCAAAGAAACACAAAATAGTATTTTATACCTGAGCAGGCCCGGCGCCAGAATTACAGTTTTTCTCAAATGTTAAAACACAAAAGCCTATGCTCTAACAATCATATTCCAATATCATAAACACATTTCACATGAAGACACAATTCACAAAACACAATCCTCCGTTCTCATAAATCTAAACACATTTTCCTTGCTAAAACACGTTGCAGAACTCTGCTCATATTCTCAATGGAAAGCTCATGTGATGAAAAATGCTTGCCAGTCAGCAATATTTGAACACAATGAACACACCTGGCGTCATTCATTACACACAACAACTCAAAATTGAAGACGTTTGTTACTAATGCTGTGACCACATGTAAACGCAAGTTTAGAGTGCACAAAATTAAGTTCAGTTTGCTAAAGATTCCAAACAAACACAATGGATAAAGGCAGAGTCAGGGAGGGGAAGAGGAATTTGTGTCAGAGGAGGGAGAAAAGCTGGCCGTCCAAAACCTTGACGGTGAACCTACACGGGTTTGGACGGACTCTTATTCCTGCTTCAGCCATTGTCGTGCCAGGGACAATTACATGGTCAACGACTATTGCTTGCATCTCATCCATAATGATGTTGCGAGGTTGTCTTGCTCTCCCTCCTGGACCTTCTCCTCTACCTTGTAGGCCTCCTCCTTTTCCTCATTGGCCTGCTCCTCTTCCTCCTCTGATTTGAACTCCTCTTCCTTGTTGGCCTGCTCCTCTTCTTCCATTGCCAGCTTTTCTCCCTCCACTGACTCGAATTCCTCTTCCCCTCCCTGACTCTGCTTTCATCCATTGTGTTTGTTTGGAATCTTCAGCAAAACTTTTGTGCGCGAGCCTGTGCAACTGCACAGGACGTGTGAATGATCAAATTGTAAATTATTCAAAGTATTTTCTTTTCCTTAGTAGGATTGTTGTGCGTTTCGCAGGATGATACAGCCACTGTTTTCCCATGCTTTAATATTTATTGCATTTAAAATGTATGCGCCCTAAGCACTGTTATGGTAGTCGACTGATGGTAACCAAACAGTCCTTCTTAGGCATTGGGGCATGCGTGTCTGTCTAATAGTCTAACCTCTGGACATTCTCTTCCTGAGGGGCAACACCTCGACTCAGCGTGTGATGGCAGCCACAACCTTGGTGTGATTCTTATCACTCAATTTTGTATGTCATAATTACAAGAGTGTGGTGTTGGTGTGGGATTGAAAAGTAAAAGCTATACTTGTTTGCTGTGCTACACGCATAGACTAAGGCCCCAGTTACACGGAAACGATCTGCACCAAAAACGCAAAAGTACCGTTTCATTCTCACTTTTAACTCTGCGTTTAAACGAGCGTTTTGCATACAGACAGAAACACAAAAGGATGTGATATTTTCTATTTTTCAATGTCGTATACACGCCAGATGGTAGGTGGCAACAGCAGCAAGATCAAGCTTGTGCATAAAGTCTTTGACTTCGCTTCCTGTTCACCACTATAGTGCGTGATTAAAAATAGTTTGCCATTAATCTCCAATCTGTATTACTCACATGCATCATTCTTGTGACTTGCTGGAACGACTCTTCTAGTGAAACTAGTGCAGCTAAAGCAAGTTGAACTTCCATCGCAGGGATCGCTATTTTGCTTTTCTAGCACAGGGTAAGCATGTCACTATGCGAGGAGAAACGAAGTTTTGCGTTTTCAATAATTTACACGATGACGGAAGAGTGGAGCGTTTTCAAGTTTTCCACTCTGGAGGGGGTTTTCATTTTTTTGCGTTTTCAACCTCCAAAAACTACGGCGAAACTATATAATATTTTGCGTTTTTCACCCCGGAGCGTTGTCGTGTAAACGGGGCCTAAAAGTGGTAATCTGCTCCACTCTGAGTGTTGTTTCTGCCCAAGCTTTCTCTGGTACTCTATTGCATGGCCTGGCTATACTGTGTAACTTATTGTCTCCATATGCATTCTCATGATCATCAGATTTTAACTGCCTTTTGTGCAAAATATAATTAAAGTATTTTTGTACGGCTCTGTATATCAGCCTCCAACTATTTTCTATTGTGATTGTACCTGAGTGGGGAGGTCTCTCTATTAAAATAAAAGGTAAACAACTCTAAAATTCTATTCCCTTACTAATAACGATGGGTGGCGTAGTCAAAGGTTAATATTAAGACGGGTGATAAGTGGAGAAGGCCACAAATAAAACAATAATTCTTTTCTCTCTCTCGATGGAGGAACAGCTGCTGGTTGGTTTTGTCACCCCTAGAAATGTAGAATCGCCTCTGGCTGCCTTCAAAATGGCTAGCAATGGGCATGTGTTGTTTCTATCCTTAAAACACTAGTTTTTTAAAAAAAAAGTGCTTAAAACCAGTGTTTTAAGGATAGAAACAACACATGCCCATTGATAGCCATTTTAAAGGCAGGCAGAGGCGATTCTATATTTCCCAAATAGCCGAGACAGGAGCAATCATCAAGATTTTGGTGTCAACCACTTTATTTCATTTCAGACAACCTGTGAAAGGGGCTCAATGTGTCAAAAACCAAACTATCCCTTTAACCCACTCATTGTTATCAAAACCTTCTGTTTTACTTTTCACTTTAACTTTTGTCATTAAAACACTGTTTCACCAATCAAAGCTGATTCATGTATATTGATACGAATTCATACGAATAAAATTAATCAAAGTCTTTTAATTTATACACTCAACATATAATTAAGACAATTAAAAATTCCCCCACACTGCGTGACAATCCAAAATCTTCTGTAGAGACTGTACACTACAGCAGGGTTTCTCAAACTGTTTTGCTCTGGGGCCCTGTGATATTAGGCCTTGGTGTTCCAAGGCCCAACATAGGCCTCTGCACGCCCCCTGAACACCCGCCCAACGCCCGCCGCCATGGGCGCCCTTAGATAGATAGATGGATAGATAGTTTACTATTATTAATGTTGCCATTATCATAATAATAATAATAATAATAATAATTATTATTATTATTATTATTATTATTATTATTGTTTATTGTTATTATTATTATTATTATTACAGGTCTAAACTACTGTAGGTTATTATTAAACAAGGAGACCTAACAGCTTTGGCTTTGAGATTATTGTGGTAGATATGTAGGCCTAATAATTTGACTTTTGTCATTACATGTACTACAACTATTATTATTACTATTAGGTCTATTGTTAGAAGTAGCAGTAGTATTACCTATTATCACGTCTCTTTTTTTCACTTTTTGTTTTTGTTTAAATTTTTTTGTTGAACTTCAAGTAGGCTGCTACTGCAGTGCCTAGAACATCACCGATAAGAGACTGTATAGCCCCATTTAGGCTACAGATTGCATTCCCAGTATGAACTTAAAGGGAGAATTGAACGTAGCCAGCATGCTGACCATAACCCTCAAATAAATGAGAGGCCCAGTCATCCACAGAAATATCGCAGGAAAAAGAAAAAACAACATTCTAATGCGAAGGGTGCGCCTGCTTTCTCGCAACTATCAGGTCAAAACGAGGAAGACAGGGTGACAAGGACATTCGGAGCGTGTTTTCTAAGTTGCGTCTGTTTCGGTATTTTGTCTTTGTCAAATGTGAAAATACATACGCGGAGGTATGTTAAATTGAAAGGTATCGTTTCCACTGCCATTTCACTCTGCTGGGGATATTCATCGCAGCATGACGACCAGAATTCAGACAGAGAAAGTCGAGTAAATGTAGACTGTAGACCAGCATCGCACGAGAGCTCCAAAAGTTTATCCTGACCTGCACCAAGGTGGCAGCCTGACAACATTACATTTACATTTACATTTATGCATTTAGCAGACGCTTTTATCCAAAGCGACTTACAAAACGAGGATAACAATCAAGCTACATAGCAGAAACCTTAAGGAGCATAGTGCTAGGGGATAGTGCTTCAGTTCATTGAATTGAACTGCACAACATGCAGTATCGAAGTCATAATTAGCATCTTGCAAATTGTAAAAGTTGCCTGGCACTGAAATGTGGGGCGAAACCAGGTATGATGCCATGGTTTGACTGCCAAATGAGGCTACTAAGATATTCGTTTGGGTAGCCAATTCGTCACTCTTTCGTTTGAAAAAAAAAGCTTCAGATTTATCTTTTAGATTCGGGTGTTTTGTTTCCAGCTGGCTTATTTGGGCGGCTTCATGGCCTCATTGCTTAACATTGTTTGGCAGATGACACAAATTGTTTTTTGGGGGGTAACCATCACTTGAAATGAAGCCAAATTTAATGTCGTAATTGCAAGTAAAAGCGCAATGTTCTTTTGCCTCTGTGTCATGTGAATATGCAGTGCTAGATGAACGTTTCTCAAAGAAAGAGTCAAGACTTGCTTTGAACATGCCATAGGACTCGTGAAACCTGTTTGCGTGTGGATAGACAGGACAGATTAGTGCAAACGTGCCGACGGCAGACAGTGGGAACAGTTTTCAACATTCTACAACGTTAAACGTGGGAGGGGCGATGTAGGTGACGCAAATAGACACTGATAGCAGAGCCAGCCAGCCAGCATCGCTCTTCTTCATAGTCTGATTTACAGTGACAGTTGTTTTAAAGTTATAAAATAAAAGAAGGCAATCAAGGTCGGCCCGCGGCCCGACGGTTATCTTCTCGCGGCCCATAGATTGAGAAACACCGTGTTACTCATCCACACTAGCTAGTTACCACACTACTACATTAGTTCTAACGTTGCCTAATCTTGGCGAATTGCCAGAGACGTTATGGACTTTGTTAATACTCGTTCTGGTATTTAGTTCACACAAGATTACAAACATGTACTTTTGAACTGTCGGTGTCATTTTGGTTTGATGATTAAAATTATTTTTTTATTCATCTGTCCAATTATTTTCTGCCGGACCGACAGTGTTGGGGAGTAACTAGTTACATGTAACAAAATTACGTAATTTAATTACAAAATAAAAGTAACAGTAATCAGTTACAGTTACATTGAAAAACTGTGTAATCAAATTACAGTTACATTAAGTAAATATTCAGGATTACATTTCAAATTACATATCTTCTGCAGTGAAACATTTGTCGTCATGTTTGAAATGGAAACTCCACCCACTTTACTAAGCAGTCTGCACTGATGACTGCAATGTCCGATAGAAACTCAGTGTTGGCCAAGCCCAGGGATGGTCAACCAGTCAGAGACCAAGAGTCACATTTTTACTGTGTTACCGCAAGGGCCACATCATACATGGGCACACATTAATATCACCCCTTTCTGTCACCCACACCCACCCACCCACCATGTAAGGCAGAATGATTTGCCATTACGTTCAACGAAAAACTATAAACTCCCCCGTTTCAAACGTCCTGTTTATCTTCATATTTTCACTTTGCTGTGCATTTATTCCGTGCCATTTTGAGAGCGAAATTAACAAATTATTTACTTAAATGATCTTGCCCCCTGCCAGAACACTTGACTGTATTTTCATCTCACACACATGCACATTTGGGAAGCGAACACACACACGCAAACAAAAATTTCAATATTAATGCAAGAGCCGCAAGAGACCAAGCAAAGAGCCGCATGCTGTCCAGGACCGCCGGTTGCCCATCCCTGGTCTAAAAAGTAAAAATGAGCTAGCAATCACACAAAATAGACAACCTCTAGTTAATGCACTGAAGTCTAAGGAGTTTGTAGGGATCTTTACAGCAGTCAGTGTTGATTAATACTTAAAGGGTAATCCATGGTTTTAAAAACTGGAAATGATTAAAAGCTGACAAAATTCATTCAAAATGTGGGAAAGTAATTAAAAAGTAATCAAATGTAATTAGTTACATTACTTTGTTAAAGTAATTGAAATAGTTACACTACTATTACATTTTAGATAGAGTAACTTGTAACTGTAACACATTACATTTCCAAAGTAACTTTCCCAACACTGCGGACTGGTAATGCTACAGCCTGCTAACTGTAATGCTAATGCCTACAGTTTTGACGTTATAGCAACCACCATTCCCCACTGCTTGGACCATCGACTGTACGGACATTGCATAGCAATGGCTTACTTGTCTAAAACGACAAAGTAATGTGTTTTGTTTTCATAACTTGCTCATCTGCTGACCAAAGACTTTATTGTACAATGACAGGGTGAGCAGCATGATTTTCATAATGTCCTACCCTCGACTGAAAGTGAAGCTGCAACCTGTTAGACTTCATTGAACGGTGGGTTTTGTCTGTCTGTATTGTTTTTTTTTTCTAATCATAATAGTTCTAAGATTTTTTTGACTATTATATTGTAGTTGTAATTTATTAAGTTTTATTATATTGAATCTCACATTGATTTTTTTATACACCATTTTCACCAAGTCTCAACTGTATGAAAGGTACTAACTATTTATATTTTAATAGGTTTTTGAAAAATGATGGCTGTTTTTCCAGGATTCTTCATGTGGCTAAACACAGCAGTGTACAGGAATGATTTTTTAATGGTGAATAGCATACTAATGTTCCCTTTTTCCACTGACATATTCGGACCAGGTAGATTAAGTTGGTATGTATATATGACCTGATCAGTTTATACATCCAATGCAGTTTTGACAATTTTAGACAGTTTAGACAATTGTAATTCAAAAAGTACAAAATGTGCCTTTGTGTGTGTCCTCTATTATGTTTCTTTTCACATTTAATATTGTTATATGTTCTGTGACTGCTTTGCTTAGATTCTTCTTCTTAAGAATAAACCCAGAGGAGGGAACCAAATGCACATCACAAACAGGACTAAGCCGCAAGACTGGACAGACAGTGAAACGAAAGGCAGAAACCATCAGCAGCAGCAGAGTGGTGTCATTCATCTCAAAGCTTACCGAGACAGCGACTAGGTAAGAAATCAGAGACATGCATGTACACAATAACATGTACATGTAAGTATATCTCAAAATATTGAGTCTAACGAACAAAACCTTGTTTATGTTCTCTTGTCTTAGTATCCATGGATTCTCCACGCTGCCTGCCTTGTCTGTATTTTTGCTGCTTGTAAGTTTATTTTTGATCTTGTTTGTTTGTGTGTGTGTGCCAAAAGCTTGACTTTTTTTAAAACTATTTTTGAAATGCATGATTGTTTTGAAATGCAAAAAGAAAATGTATTTGGGCCAAAATCTTTTTACCTTATATTGTTTATATCGTTTATATTGTACCACAATGTTTACACTGTCCTTGAAAAGTGTCCCTTTCCTAAGTGTTTAAAAAAAATGAAGAAAAAAGAAAAAATAACAAATAAAAACAAACAGATTAGAAACTGATTTAAGTATGTTTTTCCCGTAGTACCTTTGCTCTTGAGATGTTTGAATATGTTTAAATGAAAATGTATATATCTGTTTAAATTATATTTGTGTCACAGTTTCTTATTAAATTATTTAATAAAAATATGAAAATGATGAAAATTGGTGTGTGAATGGCTATATCTGTGTTTTATATTTGTATGTGATTAGATAAGAACTGAGAACTGCACAGTACTGCAGGCCTAGACCTGTAGCTGAAGACCTACAGTAATATACTGTATATAGAAATACAGTAGTAATACTGCATATTTGGATTACAGTAGCTGCCAACCTACAGTAATATACTGTATACTGAAATACAGTAGTTATACTGTATATCTGGATTACAGTAGCTTACTGGCAACCGTGCTGCCAGTAAGCTACTGTAAAAACCTTTGGAAATGTCTAACAGTGTGGATACATCTATGGATGACATAATTGTGTGAGGAAGCACAAAAGCTGAACATGACCAGAGACTGAAAAGCGTTTTGGAAGCAACAAGAAAAGCAAACTTAAAGCTGAACAAAGACAAATGCCAGCTGGGAGTGAAAGAACTGACTTTTCTGGGAGATATTTTGAGCAGTGAAGGCATTAGGCCTGATCCCAGAAAGGTGTCAGCAATTGAAAACATGCCGAGGCCGCAATGTAAGAAAGACATACAGAGGTTTAACGGAATGATAAACTACATGGGAAAGTTCATACCCAATCTCTCTGAACGTATGGCATCGTTGAGACAGCTAACAGAAAAGAAAACAGAATGGGAATGGGGTCCTGAACATGAAAAGGCGTGGAAAGATCTGAAGACACAGCTTACATTTGAACCGGTACTAAGATTTTATGATCCAGCCAAGCCCATCAAGATCTCATCTGATGCATCACAGAGTGGACTTGGAGCTGTTCTTCTACAGCTGTATGATGACTGGAAACCAATTGCATATGCATCACGCTCCATGACAGACGCAGAAACGCGTTACGCACAAATCGAAAAAGAGCTGTTAAGTATAACCTATGCCTGTGAAAGATTTCACCAGTTTGTGTCAGGACAGGAAATTAGTGTGGAAACTGATCATAAACCATTGATTGCATTGTTTCAAAAGTCACTCAATGACTGTCCACTGAGAATTCAAAGAATGATGATTCGTCTGCAACGCTACTCTTTGACAGTGACATATACACCAGGGAAACTGATGTACACAGCTGATGCATTGTCAAGAGCAGTTGATCCAGAGGAGCCGGTGAGCAGTAACATAAATGATGATGTGAATCCTTATGTGGACATGATCACTAGTGCAATGCCTGTTGCTGATGTAAAGATGGAGCTGATAAAGAGAGAGACAAGCAAAGATGAAACTTTTGAAACTTTGAAAAAATTGCGTCAAATCATCATGGATGGATGGCCCAACACAAAGCAGGGTTGTTCAACGGATATTACAGAATACTGGAACTGCAGGGCAGAGTTGTCCGTAGTTGGCGACATCATCTACAAGGGCAGCAAGCTAGTGATCCCGAAAAGCCTACGATATGAAATGCTCAAGAAGATACATGCAGGGCATCTTGGAATTGAAAAATGTAGAAAAAGAGCTTGTGAGGTGATGTATTGGCCACATATCAATCAGGACATAGCAAATTAGGTGTCTGATTGTTCAACATGTCTGAGATATCAATCAAGCAATCCTGCTGAACCACTTAAGCTGCACTCAGTGCCCGACAGACCATATCAGAAAGTGGGTGCTGACCTGTTTGTATGTGCGGGAAGTGACTACATTGTAGTAACAGATTACTACTCACTTTATCCAGAGGTTAGTAGACTGCACACTACAACAGCAGAGGCTGTAATAACATCCATGAAAGCTATCTTTGCAAGACATGGAGTGCCAAGTGTAGTCTTCACAGATAACGGACCGCAATTCTCTAACGAAAGCTTTAGAATTTCTGCTGAGGAATGGAACTTTGTGCACACAACATCGAGTCCTCATTACCCACAATCGAATGGGCTAGTGGAAAAATCTGTTCAGACTGTGAAGAGGTTAGTGTACAAAGCAAAGGACAGTAAAGCTGACTACTACCAAAGCCTGCTTGTGTACCTCACAACGCCATTGGAGTGTGGTATGTCACCAGCAAGACTCCTCATGGGACGTCGACTAAGATCAAACCTACCCATTCAGGAGAAGCTGCTGAAAACACAGGAGGGGGGAAAGATAAAGAAGCACAAGGAACAGCAAAAGGTGAAGCAGAAATTCTACTGCGATCAAGGGACACAGAACTTACCTGAACTGCATATGGGTGACCAGGTGAGACTTAAAGACAAAACCAACACATGGGCACAGAAAGCAACGGTTCTGAGTGAAGTTCAGCCAAGATCGTACAACATTCAGACTGAAGATGGCGCTGTGCTAAGAAGGAATCGCCGTGACATCTTGGGGCCAGCTAAAGCAGATCTGAGGTCTGATGAAGCTGCTGAGCGACCTCAACACTCAGAGAGTCCATCATCTGAGGGAACAGTTCCAGTGCAAGAACAACCCCTTAAGAGATCTTCAAGGAATGTGAAACCACCAGAAAGACTGATTGAGCAGATTTAAAATAATAGTTGCATAAACTATGTAGTTGTCAGGATTTGGTAACTCTTCTGAATTATAGTTAAACATAGGTTAATGGATAGAGTAAGTAAATTAGGTTAGAATAACTGTAAGGTTAAAGTAAGTTCACAAGGTTTAAAAGTGCATGAGCTGTCGTTATAATAGTAATACTTTTACTTAAAGAAGGGAGATGTAATGATATGAACAGTGTGATTGGATATTCTCAATGAGTTAGATAGATGGCGCATGCGCAGTTGGTAGCGGTGAAAATGTAAAGTTCAGTGGAATCCCCAGTTCCTCATGTATGTATGTATATCTTTGCAGTAATAGATAAAGCTCATTCTCTTCAAGTGTCAAAGTGAGTTTATGGGAACCCTACACAAACAAAACAACTTGGACCTGGACTGTACTGGAAGATGTTACTGAGTACAAACATATATCCAATGCTCACCTCTGTTCACCCCCAGCATTCCGCATTAAACCGTTTTTAGCCAAAGCTTTCATTAACCTTACACTGCTAGCTATAGGGGCACAACTTAGCCTATGCAGATAAATAGCTATTTTTACACCATTAACAAGGTTCAAAGTAAATCCTCGCTTCATTGGTAGACTTCTGAGGGATCTGACATTTAAAATGAGACAATGAGAACTTTGAAAGTAAACAGGTACTTTATTAAAAAGAACGTAAAAACAGACAGTACCTTCACGGAATTTTGTGGTCAACGCCATCTTGAAATTAAATCACGATAAGTCGATTGACAAACAGATAGGACAGGGGAACAGATTGAAAATTATATTCTGTTGAAGTGCTTGGATTTCAGCTGAAAATATGTGGTGACTGTCTACATGAGCACTAAAGCACCAACAAATGATGAAACTTAGAGTTTGACCAAAGACATTTATAAGGTTGTAGCTCGATGCGACAACCATCTGTGCTTCCTGGTGCCATGCAGAGGCCTATGCCTGGACACTGAGGAGCTGCGGGGGTTGTCAATTAGGATTGCCTACACCTGGAGTGGGCGGGGGCTATATAGGCCCTGAAGATTGATTGTTGGGGGGGGGGGGAGCAACTCACACAGACTCTTACCCACAGACATGCACATACAGACTTTCATTCTCTTCCACTTCCACTAGAACTTTCAGCCATCGCCGGCCTTTTCAAATTGACATCTACGATCAAAATCCTATCATACCCTAGACATTGTTTTTTTGTTCGTTTATTGATCAATAAATGTTTTTGTATTGAGCTTAGTTTTGGCGTCCATTTCATGTTTGCGGCCCTATCCGAGCCGGGGTCGTAACACTCGTCAATCAACTTATTATGATTTAATTTCAAGATGGTGGCGACCGTAAA
>JAGFZM010000140.1:94728-154979 GCA_017657215.1 Limnothrissa miodon
TTTTTTTGTTCGTTTATTGATCAATAAATGTTTTTGTATTGAGCTTAGTTTTGGCGTCCATTTCATGTTTGCGGCCCTATCCGAGCCGGGGTCGTAACACTCGTCAATCAACTTATTATGATTTAATTTCAAGATGGTGGCGACCGTAAAATTCTTAGAAGGTTCTGTCTTTATAAACTGTGTGTGTGTGTTAGCATTTGTGTGTATGTTGGGTTCTCCCTCTGAGTCCCTTGACGCATAACACATTGATTATTCTCTCACCTCAGATAAGCACTCCAGGGTCATAGAATTAAACGCCTTTATAGGCCGCATCTGATGAGGCTGGTCAACCTACACTCTGCCCAGTCAGAACGCTGCGTACTTATGTTCAACGCACGGGTGACGTTAGGCACACAGGCCAGCTCATTGTTTGTTACAGAGCCCAGGCCCTGGGACGCACCCTGTCTATTCAGAGGCTCTGCCACTGGATCATTGAAGCCATAGGGCTTGCTTACAAGGCTGCGTCCCATGTCACGTGCACTACCCCTTATTCAAGTGTCGGTTTAAGTTTGTTTTCAGCAAGTACAGTAAGGTGCGTAATGTAAACATTCCAATGCTACGTCTTTTGTTCTCAGTCAGAGAACTTAAGAAGATCTTAATGGCTGTAACAGCAGTTTTCGGTAAAGAGCTCACTGACAATGGATTACCGGTAGTTGTTTTTTTAGTACTGGTGTGTGTGTACAGTATGCATAGACAACATGCCGAAACAAGAGGACGAGGAGAGATTAGAGGGTTTCTGCTGAAAGCCTGGGTGTGGTGTGTGAACTGCCCCAGAGGCATTTGCTTAGAATAATGAGAGAAAGGAGCCAAACGAATCTCATGGTAATTTAAAGATAACCCCAGAGGTGGAAAGTAGCAAAATACATACTCACGTTACTGTATTGAGTAGTTATTTTGAGTATTTTGTATTTGTTAAGTAGTTTTTAAAACTGGTAATTTAAAATTTACTTGATTACGTTTTGAGTGTTTCAGTTAGAGATTGAGAAGATGGACGGTAAGGATGAGGTGGACCAGACGAGCGAAGATAGCCTAGAGACTGCAGTGTTCGCAAGCATGTTTCCAAACTTGCATGGATTAAAGTTTTCCGTCAACCGGATCGCTAGAGGTGAATCACGAGATTTATGCGTATTAATTAATTGGAAATCAGTCACTAGATTGTTGTCATGAAGCGTCTCATTCATTCGCTAGTAGAAGCTCAAAAGTTTGGAAACGGTGCTTAAACCCCCTATGTGTAAGTTTTATTTTTTTCGTATGAGAATTTCTCCCATCTATCGGCAAAGTGGTATACTGCATACGTTTGAATAAAATGTATTAACCCTCCCCTTCCCACGGTCCTCATTTCCCATGGTCCTCATTTTGAAAATGGTGGCGCAAAATGGATATTCTCATTTGGTACCCAGCCACATCTATATATAAATGGAAATTACATTTTTAATAAAAGACGAAGATAAATAGAAGATAAATCCTACACATAGAGGCTTTAATGCATACACACATTCCTTAAATAAACGAAAGAGCAACTCCTAAGCTCAAAACTGCACGCTCTGGTGTAGCTGAGTGAATAGGCTATTCTGACACCATAATCCCCTATCACAAATAATGAAATATAGTGTTGGAGTAAGCTAAAACAGAGCTGGTTGACGAAGTTTTAAAATATCTTTGGCTACAATCAAGGGAAACTCACTCATTTCAATTTCTCATGGTCTCACACCCGATTTCTCACGGTTAGAATTTTTTTTTACTGCACTGAAAATCACTACAGTTAGAAAGAAGTTGACAGGTTCAAACTTTGCGGCTCTTAAACAAATCTTACAACACAATATACTTAATAGGTCTATTCAACAGCGGTAAGGCAGACAAGCTACCACCAATATGTATTTAAACAAAATATGGACGACATTGGTCCTAATGACCAGTCTATCGTAAGCTTAAGGACCGTCTGCAAAGTGCAAAACACAAACAGATAATGGCCGGGTTTCCCAGATTCGTTAAGAAGCTCTTAATGCTAAGATCTTCTTTGGAGCGCTTAAAGGAGAAGGCCGGTGTACTGGCCGAACTGTACTGAAAGATGTTACCGAGTACAAACATATATCCAATGCCCACCTCTGTTAACCCCCAGCATTCCGCATTAAACCGCTTTTAGCCGGAGCTTTCATTAACCTTACACTGCTAGCTATAGGGCATCACTTTGCCTATGCAGCTAAATCACTGTTTTTACACCATTAACAAGGTTCAAAGTAACTCCACACTTCACTGGTAGACTTCTGAGGGCACTGACATTTAAAACGAGACAATGAGAATTTTGAAAGTGTACAGGTACTTTATTAAAAAGATGACAGTGACCAGGAAATTCTGAGAAGGTACTGTCTTTATAAACTGTCTTTTTAACTTGGAGTTGGTGGGAAAAACGAAGCGGTTTTCTATTGTCTAAATAGGCCTACCTGTGCCGCCCCTGCCTGCTGCTGAAGGGCAGGGGCGGCACAGGTAGGCCTCGTTCTTAAGGACTTAAGAAGGCTCCAAAGAAGGAATCGCTAAGAAGGAGCGCTAAGATACGGGTGTTTCCCATTACTACACTATTTACTTTGGTGAAAAAAATCATTATTAAAATGCAATAACTTTGCTCCTATGCTTTAATTCATGTATGCACACACACACACGTGCAATAACTTTGCTCCTACGCTTTAATCCATGTATGCACACACACACACACACACACAACCCATTGTCCTATTTTGGAGAGAGATCCTGCCTGATTTTAGTTTTTTTTTTTTTTTTTTTTTTAAATGTAACTAAGTAACTTTTACTTAAAGTACATTCAGATGGGTATTTCACTTGTACTTGAGTAATATTTTAGTACTTTTTCCACCCCTGAATAACCCATAGGGAATTAACTATACACATGTGTAGTTGTATGTATGTGTATCTATGAGAAAATGTGTGTTTGTGTATACGTGTGTTAGTATCAGAATCTATATGTGTAGGTGTGTGTGCGTGTTTGTAAATGAGTATGCTAATCCTGCCTGACATTTTGCTCAATGGTTGCCAGTGGCTGCAGCTGCAGTTCAAATGTGGTGGCTAAAGAGGGCACCATTTAACCAAATTAGACAGTTTCAATCCCCAGCCAAAGTTTAAGGTAGTAACTGGGCTTGTACAATTGCAGCAAGTAATTTTTATTGAATGCATTCTATTTTATCAGAGCACAGACCACTTTTCAGGATCATTAAACAAGACACTGACTCTGAGTCTATGGATATCATCAGTAAATTATTACCACCCTATATTTGTGTTTGTGTGTGTACCATATAAAATATGTCAGAGTTTTGGGACTTGCTGGATGGTAGACATATTGTACATCACAAAGAAGTATTTCATGGTTTTTGGATTTAACAGTAATTATTTCTCGGCTCTGAATTTGAACACACCTGCAAAAGGCACAAATTTTTACCTTAGACGTGTCATCTGCGTTTTCTACGACTGTGGCCAAAAGTGATGACATTTAGGTGAGTTTTTGAAGTGGATATCGACATGCTTGATTTCATGTGTTTTTCCACTTCAGCTCTGGCTTCTCATCTGTCTTGCGTGTTCCTAATAAAACACAATATTATATTAAAACATAATATTCACTGTTCTAAATTCCCGCCATAAGATCCAAGAGGCCTGCCTCAACCTCCACACACAACCAGGGGTCACTCCAAGGACAGACAGTAAATGAGCAGAAAATGGAAAATAAGACAAGGAGAGAGAGAGCGCTCTTGAAATTCACACCCTGCTCCGGTGATATGATGTGATCAACCCCCTTGACTAATAATAAAAGACTGTGTGTATGCAGTCAGATTAGATTTCGAGGAATTACTGGTACTGTCTTCAAAAGAAAGACGTGGATGATGTTCCATGTGAAATACCAATTCTGTGTTGACCTTCAATGCCAGGCATGCCATAGGCGGAAAAGTGAAGACCAAATTCAAATTAAAAGTCAGGCCCTTAGCAAATTAACAGAGCAACTCAAGTCAGTTTCTTTTTTTATATTTGGAATATAGATGCTATATGATTGATGACAGCTTGTAGAAAACGATCAAACATTCGTCAGTAATGGACAGCATAAGCTAGCCAGGTTAGTGTTGTTCAAAGTTGTGTTTTATTAAAATAGCATTACTGGCTACTCACTCAGCTTTGAACAGATATTGAAGACACCAATGTTTTAAGTGAAGTTCAAATAAAGTGCCTGGTGGCACTTTGGAAAACAGAGGCCTATTGGGAGTGACCAGAAGTGAAAGTGTCTGGTCTATCAGGATATACAATAAGACAGTTTGTTGATTTTTACTTAAAAGATTAGAGCAGCCACACTACCTTTGCAATACATGCTTATTTGGTGCAGTTGAGCCACACTACAATCATGGCCCTGCATCAACAGAAGCGAGTCAGATTTCTAACTCAGCAGTTGCGCAACACACCCTTAGCCAACACATTGCTTGTCTCTAAGACATTCAGTTGTGCCTCCTAAGATAATTCTCTATCGTTTTATTTTCTTTCTTGCAATAACTTTTGAGATGTTCTCCGTAGACATACTCCAGGTACATTATTGTTCCCATGTGCCTTATATGCTTTTAGATATCTCCATGGGGAGGTATGCTATTAAGTTCAAGCGACAGTCAACTCAAGCTTTGTCGGAACAATGAAGCTAATGGTCTTGTTTACTTGTCTTGTGCCCGGACTGAAGATGAGCGAGTATTAGAAGAATGCCATTGGGAAGGGTGCACAGTCTGTTAAAGTCTGATGTTTGACAACAGGGACCTCATAGTTGGAATTTGATGCATGACATCCCCCTCCGTGCATGAGAGACAGTCATTATCAATACCCACAATGTATCACTGATGTTTGAGTGGTTATGCATTGCAACAATGACGGGGGGGGGGGGGGGGGGGGCAAATAGATTGCTGCTTCCTCTCCTGGTGTGTCAGGCATCAGGGCGGGGTTGTGAAAGCTTTCTACAACACTTATCAAACCTGTTCTCTCTATCTCTATTGTTGTTTGTCTGGGGTGAACATTTAAATATATCTTCAGTAGGGTGTGTCCTGTTTTCATGATAGAATAATTAGAACAGCAGTTGAAAACCATCAGGCCAGTTGAAAAGGGTTGCATTGAAAGGCGACATAGCGTGGATGAATAAAGCATTGAATCTCAAACATATAGAACAAATTCATGCAGGGTAAAGTACAATGTAGATTAAGTCACTCAATGCACATGAGTGATCTTACTTAACATCACTGGATGTGGAGAAAAGAATATGCAAGGAAGATGCAATGGTCAGAACTAAGGTTAGGGGGTTTGGATGATTTTAAGGGCCTGGCATTGATATGGTGCCTTGAAGAACATTTTAATATTATAAATCAATGTTTAGGGGGTCCAAAATTACTGTCACAGGGCCCAACATTTCCAGCGGGACCCCTGTCCCACCTCCTACTTCCAGGGCAGATCAAGTAGCCCAGACAATGCCAGGTTTGCTGATGAGAAGTAGAATTAGAGGGACCACTCCAACAACTTTTCAATTTGAGTTGGCAACTGGACAAGGTACTTTCACTGTGGTAAACATCATGCCTGATACCATATCCAAATAATGTGCACCCTTTGGAGCTTAATGGAAAACTTTTCATGGTAGTTTGAGAAGTGCACAATTTCAAAATGACATCACTTTCACTGAGTTAGTTTTTTGTGTGTGACTGCAATCTTATATTTATTTCTCCCCCTGCCCTCCATGGAACAAACAGGCTAAGGTAGAAGATGCACATTTTAAGTGGTTTTCTGCTGGTTAAGATGCGCTAAATTATCTAGTTCTTATTTTGTCAATGTGCATAGTTTATGAATTAAGTGAAATTGTATTATTCTGTGGTATTCGCAAATGTTTTGCACTTGAAGTATTATGTCAATGTGTTAATTGATTTGTGGTCGTAATTTGATTTTGATAGCTTAGCCGATAGGCACAGACATATGCTTAATCTTGTCATGTCATGCCTATTCAAATTTAAAGTCATGGTTTGCACTTTCCATTGACTACAACTTCATATTCATGTTTAATCCATGGTCCTTGTTCCATGTTTTCCTGATGGCCACAGTCCACAACCTTGGCACCACCCCTTTCGTAAGGCCGCCTTGATTTCGGAATCAAGTCGGAATTCTCTGATAAGCACGTAAGTCTGCTTTTACGCAATTTCATTCTCCTCTGTAGATGCCTACCCCCCCCTACAGCGCTTAAAGCCGAAATGAAGGCGGCCTTAGGAAAGGGGCGGTATTGACCCAAAATAGAGGGCAGTCTCTGTGCCAAGGTTGTGGATTGTGGCCATCAGGAAAACATGCAAACCAGTGCAAAACATTTGCGAACATGCAAACCAGTGCAAAATATTTGCGAATACCACAGAATAATTACATTTAATTGAATTCATAACTGTGCACAAAATAAGAAATAAATAATTTAGCACTTCTTAACCAACCATTTAAAATGTGCTCCTTCTACCTTAGCCTGTTTGTGAAGAAAAGGAGGAGAAAAAATAAGACTGCCGTCACATACCACAAACACAATTTCATTTCTAAATTGCGCACTTCTTAAACCTCCAAACTACTTCAAAATCAACTTTGCGATTTAAGATTATGCAATGGAACTCTCTGGAACAACCGCACTCGCATGATGTCCAGACAAGGCCGATAAATGCATGGCTACACTCTGCACTCTGATAAATGAGTGGTGCACTCTGCGTGCTCCTCTCGTTCCCACTCAAGCAAGGAAGTGCAGGACTAGCATTTTGGTTTTAATTTTTGAGAACATATGGTAGAAATATGGTCATACTCTCGTATTTTAATTGAACAATCTGTAGGACAGACAGTTGCGCAATATCATATTGAAAGTATTTTTTAAGGAATCAAACGCAATATACTATTTCACCATATAGTGGAGCTTGACCATAATAATTGATCTTAATAATAAAGTCTTTTTACTTTTGCAAAAGTAAAAAGACTCAGGAGGAGATTATGCGCAAGGAACCTTTTTATGAGAAATGCCCCAATTTCAGGGTTGCTCCAACTAGAACGCGCAACTGGCCTTTTGGCGCGCAAGTGACTGAATTAAGTTTATGGCAGAATGTGTGCACGCTGTAAAGCACGCAGCTACGCACTTTTTTTTTTTACTTAAGCCACCCGGAGAATTACCACTGCTCAGCCACTGGAGTTGTGCACATCACATTGCTGAAGACATTTTGCTTTGCCCGCTAAAACCACTTTGAAAAAATGTACTGTAATGTAATAAAGTCAGCGGTAGCATTATTCAGTCCTCCTATAAATATCTCCACTTAGCTTAGGAATTACAAAAATACTTGTAACAACTGTAAGACATTGCTGTGCAATGATCAGAGAGACTAATGTAGACCTTAAGGCTTGAGGCTCCTATCATCTCGTAATGAGGTCAAAGCATGAATGTCATTTCTGCCTAAGCTTGTTGTGGCTTTTTCCTCCAGGAGCGCCTAGAGGACTAAAGAGATTCCAGAGGATTCCAGGGGCTAAAAGTCCAAGCCCCTCAGAGCGGATCAGAGACGGATGTCTGGATTCCAGAGAAACATTTTGAGAGTTTTGCCATTGTGATCTTTCAGCCAGCCCCACCTCATGCTGACCAGCGAGCAGAGCTATGAACGAATGTATGAACAAGTAACACAACATCTCCACAATACATTATTTGTGTATAGCAAATAAAAATGGAAGAAAAAAAATCTTTATTTCTTATCATCTGCACTTCTTATCATTGGTACGTCTATCGTGGTAAAGGCTGAAAAATGTGAAAGGAAGTTAAAATACACTGCTCAAAAAAATAAAGGGAACGCTTAAACAACACAATGTAACTCCAAGTCAATCACACTTCTGTTAAAATCAACTATCCACTTAAGAAGCAACACTGATTGTCAATCAATTTCACATGCTGTTGTACAATTGGAATAGACAACAGGTGGAAATTATAGCCAATTAGCAAGACACCCCCAATAAAGGAGTGGTTCTGCAGGTGGTGACCACAGACCACTTCTCAGTTCCTATGCTTTCTGGATGATGTTTTAGTCACTTTTGAAAGCTGGCAATACTTTCACTCTAGTGGTAGCATGAGACGGAGTCTACAACCCACACAAGTGGCTCAGGTAGTGCAGCTCACCCAGGATGGCACATCAATGTGAGCTGTGGCAAGAAGGTTTGCTGTGTCTGTCAGCGTAGTGTCCAGAGCATGGAGGCGCTACCAGGAGACAGGACAGTACATAAGGAGACGTGGAGGAGGCCGCAGGAGGGCAACAACCCAGCAGCAGGACCGCTACCTCTGGCTTTGTGCAAGGAGGAACAGGAGGAGCACTGCCAGAGCCCTGCAAAATGACCTCCAGCAGGCCACAAATGTGCATGTGTCTGCTCAAACGGTCAGAAACAGACTCCATGAGGATGGTATGAGGGCCCGACGTCCACAGGTGGGGGTTGTGCTTACAGCCCAACACCGTGTAGGACGTTTGGCATTTGCCAGAGAACACCAACATTGGCAAATTCGCCACTGGCGCCCTGTGCTCTTCACAGATTAAAGCATCAGTTCACACTGGGCACATGTGACAGACGTGACAGAGTCTGGAGACACTGTGGAGAATCCTCCAGCATGACCGGTTTGGCAGTGGGTCAGAAATGGTGTGGGGTGGCATTTCTTTGGAGGGCCGCACAGCCCTCCATGTGCTTGCCAGAGGTAGCCTGACTGCCATTAGGTACCGAGATGAGATCCTCAGACCCATTGTGAGAGCATATGCTGGTGCGGTTGGCCCTGGGTTCCTCCTAATGCATGACAATGCTAGACCTCATGTGGCTGTAGTGCGTCAGCAGTTCCTTAAGACAAAGGCATTGATGCTATGGACTGGCCCGTCCGTTCCCCAGACCTGAATCCAATTGAGCACATCTGGGATGTGATGTCTCGCTCCATCCACCAACGCCACGTTGCACCACAGACTGTCCAGGAGTTGGCGGATGCTTTAGTCCAGGTCTGGGAGGAGATCCCTCAGGAGACCATCTGCCTCCTCATCAGGAGCATTCCCAGGCGTTGTAGGGAGGTCATACGGGCATGTGGAGGCCACACACACTACTGAGCCTCATTTAGACTTGTTTTAAGGACATTACATCAAAGTTGGATCAGCCTGTAGTGTGTTTTTCCACTTTAATTTGAAGTGTGACTCCAAATCCAGTCCTCCATGCGTTTAATAAATGCAATTTTCATTGATAATTTTGTGTGATTTTGTTGTCGGTACATTAAACTATGTAAAGAACAAAGTATTGAACAAGAATATTTCATTCATTCAGATCTAGGATGTGTTATTTTAGTGTTCCCTTTATTTTTTTGAGCAGTGTATATGATGTTTATGTGAAATGTCAACAATGTATATAGAGTACATACAAACTGTAAGCCTATGTTGTGATATACTGTACAACAAAAATGTGGGGATGCCTATTGGCATGCCGTGGTGATCAGGCATTATGTAATGCTAATAACAAATTCTTGCTTGGAAACACCTGAAACTTTGCCTCAGTCAATGCAAATACAAATTTGATTTTTTGTGGGGTTGGATTAACTTTTGATGCAAGTATGCATAATGTTAAACAAATCAGTGGAAACACTTTAACTGATATGTTTGCATTTACAGTACTGTGTCTCAATTCATAGATGTCCTGGCATCCTATTCATTTTTTATTTGCATTACACAGTAGATGAAAAGAAACATGGACATTAAATTTTATTGCAGTTTGACAAAGAACCTATGGTGGCAAGTGCAAACCACATTAACAAATTAATAAACACAAAACAAATTGAGAAACACAAACAAATTCAGAAACAACAACAAAAGTGAGAAACACAAAAACAAATTAAGAATCACAAAAACTAAATTGAGAAACACTAAAACAAATTAAGAATCACACAAAAAAAAAATCAGAATCACAAAAAAAATTAAGAATCACAAAATTGAAAAACACAAAAACAAAAGAAGAATCACAAAAACAAACTGAGAAGCACAATCACATTAAGAAACTGCAAAGGGTAGATACCAGTCAGCAACAGCAGACATTACTTATTGGACCTGTGGCTTTGGACTTAGTCCAAACGAGGGCATAGCAACGAGTCCATAGCAACGGGTATTTTTAGCGACTTTAGGAGCAATTCGCTCGCCTGTTTATCTGATATTATACTGTTAATGTTGTTTTGAAGATACAACACCGTTAGTGAAGTTACCAGTGAAACCAAATAATAGTTCAGACGGTTAACAACTGTGTGTAGGTTAATTATGAATCGTGATTTGTCTACGTGAAGCCACTGAAGCTATTGTTTGTCTACTTGAAGCTATTGAAATAAAGCCAAGTTCATCCCAATATTTTGATTACACTTGAGCATATCCAGTATCACCTTGTAGGCCTATGTCCTGAATCAACATATTATCAAATAGACAGCGGTTACGTTTGTATACCGTAGTTCCTGAAATAATGGCCGGGGCCTTTATTTACTTAGTTCACCCAACGCCCAGGCCTTAATTTTAGGCAGGCTTTAATTACAGACAGGCCTTTATTTCTTATTGACCTGGTAGGTAGAATAGGCCTACGTGCTCTTTAAGTACGGTGAACTACATGTAGGCTATGATTTTATATTATTATTATCATTACTGATAAAGGGTTCAAAACATACTGTATATCTCCACCTCTGCATCCACTCAAGTGGCCTGATCTGGTTACTAAATATTAGCATGCTTTAGAACGACTGGATCCATGTTTTGCGTTCTCCTTTTGATGGAGGAATGCATTTGAACAGAAAAACAGAAAACAACATTGACATAGCAGGATAAAATATCAATATTATAAATGGTAGCCTACCATGCAGAAATATACCTGGATTACATTTTCTGCAACTAAGACATTTTAGGACTATCCTGTAAAGATTGGTAAATTCTGCCATTCATAAGTTATGAAGCAACTGAAATTATGAAGTGTAATGTTGGTTAGGAAGAAATAGTCCTAATTTCCAAACATTTCTTATTCATTTATAGTATGGTTGCTTCGATCTAGTAGTAGAGTGTTTGGTACCATTTGAAAGCTCTGGTTCTGCACTTTCATTTGATATGCATACCATGTCTGTGCGATTCCGGGTTCGTGAGTTATTTGACTCGGTAGTAGGCTAATGCAGTGATAGCAACGTTTGCCGTTTACAAAATTAAGGTACATTCATAAATTATTTTCTCAACAACACATCGATGCACATACATGTGCCATATAGCGATGGAAAGCCCCGGTTCTGTTCTTTCCATTGATATGCGTTTCATCTCGCTGTGACATACCGTTGCGCAGTAAACATACAGACAAAAGGGTATGCGATTTTGCCCACACATCCATAAAGTTTCAGTAACAGTTCACTTACTTTAAATGACAGTCATATCCATAATGTCCAGCCTTGAAGTTAGAAGCGACCAAACTACGATGTATGGTAACACAAACTAAAATGTAGCTACATTGAAAACTGGGTTAAGCCATTGACTGTATGCTAAATGCTAACAACATATCATTGCTCCACTGAGACGTGACAGGTAGCCTAACTCATCTAAGTTAGGGGAGGAACATATTTCAATATTGAAGAACAGTGGTGTGTTGCTTTCAATTTAAATATTAGATGGGCTAGTTTATTTTTCCTTGGAAATAAATATTGTGTTTTTTCTTTGCATTTGCCAAATGTCTTAATTTTTATGGCCCGGCCTGTATATCAGGCCCGGCCTTTAAATGCACGTATCAGCCACGCCCCCGGCCATTAAACCAGGCCCGGCTATTAATTGATCCCGGCCATTATTTCAGGAAATACGGTAAGCCATCTTTTATTGATTCCCTCGCGGACGACTAGAGGTCACAGGCGGACCACACTTTGAGAAACGCTGAACTAGACAAACAGCCTGTCGTCCAATCAGTGATGTCTGCTGTTGCTGACTGGTACTGTACCTACCCTTTCCGGTTTCTTAATGTAATTGTGTGTTCTCATTTTGTTTTTGTGATTCTTCTTTTGTTTTAGTGATTCTTAATTTGTTTTTGTGTTTAGTAATTTGTTAATGTGGTTTGCACTTCAGGACCACCATAAGAACCAGTTATTGATTTCCCCCTATGATGACAATGTACAAAAGCAATTATCCCTGAAATGAGTATTTTTAGTAATGGTGATCTAGTCATGTTGTTTTGTCGATCTGCTTCTTATCATCCTGTGTACACTGTAGTATGTGTTGTGTGTGATTTTTTAAGCTGCTGGGACCTTGAATTTCCCCTTGGGGATCAATAAAGAATCTATCTATCTATCTAAAATTCAACTTGAGTTTAATTTTTTTTTGCATTATAATTGTATATATTTCTCTTCTACTGAAGAAACCCTGGGAAATACATGTTTAGAATGATGTCATTACCTTTACAACATTGTCTAACTTTCACAATAGGGTTCCGGCACACACCTTGCATTCTAAGAATTTTGCCGCCATGTTGGCAGCGCACCGAACGTAATATCCATTCATTCAGATGCAGAAGACAAGAAGCAGAAATATAATATTAACGATTATTTTCCTCTTGCGATTGTGGGTTGCGCTGTTACACACCACTATCCAGCAACATACGACCAAGACGGCAAAAACTAAGTAACAACAACACACTAGCAGGCGGGAGTAATTCCATAGCAATCCATAGTAAACTAAGGAGTTAGGCTGCCAATATGGCGGTGCCCGCAAGGGTTTTTACGTCATGATCCCGAGCCCTATTGTGTACAGTCTAACAGTTTCTGGATCAAATGTTTTGTAGTCGGAGAGATGAGTCCTTGCGGAAGCAGCTATGTTTTGTGTGTGTGTGTGTGTGTGTAAAAACATGTCTACTCATTAATCAGGCCTTTGGTCCAGTGGGAGCCGTGAAGGAGGAGAAGTGATGAGTCTCATGAAGCTGTCATTAGCCCTGATTAAAGCTGCCATGTTGTTCATGGGTAAGGTGGGACTGTGGGAATAGAAAACGGATTCAGTGAAGCTCACATGGCCGACTCCACTAGTTGGTCACATTGCTTGATATGGAGTAATGAGGATGTTTGGCTTGGCAGTTAGCTCAGGTCCTGAGATGCCCACACACCATGTGTGGGTGTCATTTGTTGACACCCCCCTACTGGTTAATGGGGCATAGGAACTTAGTTCTACACGTGAAATGGAGTGGAGAAGAAGAGAGGAGAAACTTTTTCAAATATCAAAGCACGAGACCTAGAGGGGTAGGTAGGGGTTAAATCCTATACAAATGGAAGTAAGTTGAATCATGAGTTTGTCAGTCATGTCATTTGAGTGATAGAGATTCTGTATCAACGTGGTGTCTGAATTGAATAAGTTCATCTGTTAAAGATGGTTTTGTTATCCATGAATGTAGTTAGAGACCTTTTCCAACAAAAGAAAACAAACAAAAACAAGACAAGTACGGACATGTTTTATTATATTAGACATATTAATTGTTCATATCCTCGACTCTTTCCAGCTCGTCGCAGCACACAGCAGGCTTCCAGTGAGGTAATCAATTCTTCCCATATCCAGTAATATGCACCCGTTGATATCTCTTAGCCATTTCTATTTCCATTGCATTGGACCATTACCTCAAATAATGCAGGGACCTTCAGGGGGCCTCTGGTCCATTGTAATTGGACAATGTTGTGCCTGAGCAAGGAATAGGGATCGATTCTAAAACTCCGGATGATTCCATTAAGGGAATTTCTTTTTTAAAGGAGAAAGAGTTGTAACAGCTGAATAGATCCAGCTGGATGTTAACAATGCTGAATTCAGTCATCTCAATTCTGTTAGAGACAGCAGCGATGCCTTGCATCTACACTACAGGCAGGACATCCAGTGGGTAACATTTGTTACAAGTTGTTATATATTGTATATGCATTTCAAATGGATTAATGGGATTAAATCAAATAGATTAATAAGGTTTGTATTTGAACATATTTTATATTTAGGGCAAAACAACTTCACAATAGAGTTGGCAAGTGACCCGGAAGCCTGTAGTTTTTCTTGTTAGCATTTCACGACAACCGGTTCCTAAGTTTTTTCCCCTATGGGAAATCCAATGTTAATTTTGGAGCTCCATCTCAAATAAGGTGTGAGCAAAAGCACGTGAGTAGACGACCTCCGCATTCGATGGAGGATGTTAAAAAACCCATGGGCGATGGGTTTGCAAATTTGCAGTCTAATGACAAAATAAATAAGATGTTGCTATCACTAGGCTAAAGCGGAAAGCCCTTTTGCCTACAAGTTAGCGTCGCTTAGCCCGGACGTCATGGTAACCAGAGCTATTATATATAATAGTTATATAATAGCAATATAATGCCAATTGTTGACCGTTGTAAATTACACTGAATCATTGTAAATAAAGAACATATTGCATTTTAAATAATTTTACCGTCGTTTTTGAAAATTACGTCAAAGGTAAGAGACAACTCCATGTAGTCCTTAATTTTTCGCTGTTAACAGAGGGATAGCAACATTCATTTATCATCGTTACAATGCGTCTAAAAAACACACCGAGACTATGTTGCTACTCATTTTATTGATGAAAAACGAATTCCTAGATCCTCGTAGGTCAGACACTGCCATATTTGTTGTATATGTTGTTTTGTTATTTGTTCCTTTTTGCTTAGGAACCGGAAGTAGGAAAATGCTAACCCGCATTATACAGAATCACGTGGTTCACTTGCCAACTCTATATGCAAGTTTTTTTCTCCATGTTAGAGAACATAGATTGTCTTTGAAGACAGATATACCTGATATATCTTGATCTCAGAGGAACAATGTGCATTTTAGATTTTAGATTTGAAAGGCTAGCATTAAATATCTCATTGTCTTTTGCCAGGAGACAATGCTAAATGGCTGAATCCAAGCGATTAGAAACCTGGAAAGACTCAGGTAATGCAGGTAGTTCAGCGATGGTTGAAAGAACAGAACTTCAGAACTCCATTTTTTTGTCATCACTCCCCCCCCCCCTCCTCCTCACGTTACAACACCGATTAGCGTTTTTTTCCCCGTTTTTTTCTCTCATCCGCCGCACCTTTGCTGAGATCCTAGGGGAAACACTGGGAAGAGAGACAATTTATAACCAAGTTATTATAGATGACTGGCCACAAGGGAATATTCCCAATCTTTTACCTAAAAGAATGCTGCTTCTCAGTGACAGGCTCATCATTTTTGTCTCTTCAAAGAGTCTCTTCAGATAATGCAATCTGTTCATTGTAGGGATGTAAGAGGCATGTCTGTGCACAGAAATCTAGAGCACATGGTTATCAGATCACTTGATTGCATTTTTTTTTTATCTTAGAGATAATTGAATAGCAATTAGCATAAACCCCCTCTGTTCTTTATGAGAAGGGCAAACCCCCATTAGACCTGCCTAACACTACATTAAGGTTTAATTAATAATGAGGATGTGGTCACTTATTTTAGTTATCAGCTAAACGTTGCAATTCAACATTTACTGAAATGCATATTGTCTGGAATTGTCAGGTCCTGGAGTCAGGCTCATAAAAGACTTATTGCTTGCCCCTTGTGAGAAAGTGAACCCCCCTTTTCTCACTGCATACTACTATTAAATGTCTCGCTATGCACGGCATTGAAATGCCGCTGCCCGCAATAGCGGGAAGGAGGGGGAGAGAGACTTTTGAACACTCACACTCACACATACACTCACGAACACACTGATATGAACAACGGACTTCTAAGACCAAATTACCGTGCCTTCGGGAACGTCTTTATGGACATTGTGGGGCTGAGTTTATGGGGAATGTTGGTGTCGGGTTCGCACCATTGACGGTACTCGTTACACCGCGAGTGCACGTAAAACATTCATAGCTCCATTCTCTCTGTTAGTAACCTTCCTCAATGTGACAACTATGACATGTAGCGCGGTACCCACTATTTCATGTCTCTTTTCATGCCCTTTTTACTGTTTAAAGCCCGGTTGCAAACACATGTATTTACTCACACTTCCTGCTTCTCTGGTCCACCCGGACTGCTTCTATGCGGAAGCGCGCGCCGCAATAGGGCAGTTTTTCTACGTGTCCTGGGGTAGAGGGAGCCGGTAAACTCAGTAGGGGTGCTCCGGCCCTCATTGGTATGTTGTATGTGTAAATTTGGTGTGTATGTAATGACTGCATTAGGTTTGGCATGCTATTTTGGTAAAATGGGGGTTCTGTTAAAATGTTATGTTAATCTGATATTTCTAGAAATAGCATACTTGTGGGTTTATTGTTTGGCCTTACCTGCCCTAATGGTACTGTCTAATCTGCTCTGATTGGGCTAATATGTCTGCCTATTTTTGGGGTGCCTCATTCTGCATTTGGGTGTGTGAGGGTAGGTGTACTGTCTTGCTGTGAGGCTATGTATAATGGTGCATGCTGGCAATATATACTTTGCATTATTGTTGACATTATATTTGGATTTTGAATATTTTCTTTTGGTGTTTATTTATTTTTTTCTCTTTCACTTTCCACTATTGGGGGAAAATAAAACCCGCTACTATTTTTGAAAATCAGTTTGGTATCCTGCTTTGAGTTCTTCCTTTTCTGACACATAAGACCAGTGACCAGGGGCGGTCTTCCACATCCCTCCATAGGAAGACAAAGATGAAAACTAGCTGTGGTGCCACCTAGTGCTTCCATTTCTCAGAGTTTACTCTGTCTCTGGATTTACACCCCCTCTGAACTATATGTAAAGAGCTGAAAGCAATACCTCTTGAAAACACCAAGGAAACATGGTGAGAGTTGAGGAAGTGTATAGCAAAAATACATACTCAATAAAATAATTAGTAGGGCTACATAGAATAATTAAAAATGGGACCAGTGCAGACATATCACAAATTTGCATGCCTTTAACATGAGACTTAATAAATTTACAACTCACATAGTCAGGGCTGAATTGCTGGTGCCATTTTTTTTGGCATTCAAAATGTTGGTGGTTATTCAACTAAAGTTGATTAAACTCCTTGTGAATACACCAGATGTGCTGTCTCCACGTATCCATTTTTAAAAGTGTACACATGCATTCACACACACATACACAGAGAGTACACATGCACACACACACACACACAGAGAGAGAGAGAGTAATGAAACCATGTGAACTGTCATTTCCCCCTTTATTGCAGTTTCTCTCCAGAATGGTAGCTCACCTTTCATTACAAGGCACTGCACAAGAGAGCTGTGACCAGCAGAAATACCCAATCCTAGCTGTAAATGATGACAGACACCACTGATCCCTAAACACTCTATGATCCTGCCAGAAACAACATCCAGAACATATCCTCTGTACAGTAACCCCCTTCAGTCTCTTGTTGCCAGGTCAATATCCTTCAAAAGCTTTGTGTGTGTGTAAAATGACAGGTGTGGATTATACTCTTGATTGACTCTTAGCCCTTATTATCTGTTTAACCGCCATCTTGAAATGAAATCACGATAAGTCGATTGACGAGCTACAACTTTATAAATGTCTTTGGTCAAACTCTTTTAAAGGCCCACTATGCAACATTTTTCATTTAATTAATCCGTTTCATACTGTTTAGGATGCTAAAATGAGTCATTACACGGCGAACAAACGGTGTAGAATGCGCCACCGTGGCCAATAGCGGTAGATACAGCACTTGCAATGTTCAGCAGCGCGGTCCGCCTCCAATAGAATGCAGTGCAATACAATGCAATATAGCGGTCTTTAGAGGAGCTCGTGAAAGAGAAAAACAGAATGTTGCTTAGCCCCGGTTTAGGTTTCATCATTTGTTGGTGCTTTAGTGCTCATGTAGATAGTCACCATATATTTTCAGATGAAATCCAAGCACTTCAACAGAATATAATTTTCAATCTGTTCCCCTGTTCTATCTGTTCATCAATCGACCTATCGTGCTTTAATTTCAAGCTGGCGGTGACCGGGAAATTCTGAGTAGGTACTGTCTTTATAAACTGTCTTTTTAATAAAGTACCTGTACACCTTCAAAATTCTCATTGTCTCGTTTTAAATGTCAGGGCCCTCAGAAGTCCAATGAAGTGTGGAGTTACTTTGAACCTTGTTAATGGTGTAAAATTAGCGATTTAGCTGCATAGGCAAAGTGATGCCCCTATAGCTAGCAGTGTAAGGTTAATGAAAGCTTCGGCTAAAAACGGTTTAATGCGGAATGCTGGGGGTGAACGGAGGTGGGCATTGGATATATGTTTGTACTCGGTAACATCTTTCAGTACAGTCCAGGTCCAAATCACACCGGTGTTCTCCTTTAATCCTATGATTTATTTACACAATATGGTAGCATCCCCATCATCTACAATGCTATCGGCACCTCAAAATTTCCAATCATTGGAGAGAAAGGTTCTTAATAAGTTCCACATTGCCAGGCGAAATTCATCTGGTGGACGACGTCCAACAGTTTATAACAGTTTATTATCTCTCTGCCCACCACTTTTTATCACTAGTGATACACTGGTGATCACACAATGGGGTGCTACGTTCGTGGTTTCCCACCAACGCTCGATATGAAAACAATATCCCAACGTATATGTAAATTGCTTTACAAAGTTGTCTACACAACCAAAACATTTTTATGCCGAGGCTTCAATTGAAAATATGAGAGGAAACTAGCGCTAGTGTTATTATAAACGACATGTAGAAGCTAAAACTTCAATTCAACTGATGCTATAAATTTCATCTGCAACTTAAAGGTCTCCTTCCAAAATAAACCATTCAAGACTTGATGTTTTCACATTACCATAGGTCAGCCCAAGTTGTACTTCTATGCTCAACTTCAAAATGCTCTCCTTCCCCTGTAGTCTGTATTCGCCTGTGATAGAAAACTGCCGGGAAAAACGAGCGAATTGGAAAAGCTGTACAAATGTACGTCAATTTGAACATTAGCTATGCAGTTAACCCGCCCTCAAGAAACGTTAGGCTGCCTGCAGACAGACCCACTAGATGGAGCGTCACAGTGTTGTTAGCCAATCAGAGGTGATACATTTGCATAGCATTCATATTCACAAGAATCCTCTCGAGCTATCCCTGCTCTCGTTTTCACCTAACTAAAATAGCTTGAAACAACACAACCACAGCATATTTTTTGTCAAAACCAACTCTCATGACATTATTTTAGATAAGAGACCACAACAAAATTAATGAAAGTACGATGGAATGAGATCTTTAAGATGTTCTGAAGGCATATGATCTATAAATGAAGAAAATATTAAGCCACTTACCGGTGCTATTCCATGCGAATTGCGATCAATAATTACTAAGGTAAACAAAGGTAATTTCAGTTGCTTGCAGCAGCAGCCATTGTCCGGAAAATTGACATAAGTTCATTGGATGTTGCGTTTCAACAATGGTGTCAAGGAGACTAGACAGGGCCGCTGTCATGGACAAAAAGTTCCGGCTAGCCAGAAGTTCCGGATGACGTGACAATTGCGTTCGAATCATAGAATATTGGCGTCGTTGCTATGGCGCTTACTGTAGCTCGCGGCTGACTATATTATCATTCTTCTGAGGAAGTTTGTTTGGGAGGCCGGCGATTCAGAGCAAAAGACGAAAACCAGCTAAAACACAAATTTCACATACATTTCAACATTTCATTTACATCTTTTATACACATCATTTTAATAAATATTTAAACATGGTGTCTTTTGATGATATTGTTTTTTATCTTTCAGATAAAGCGAAGTACCACCTAGGAACAGCCGAGTCCTCCAAAAGGACAACAAGAAAAGCTGCCAAGAGTTATAAACTTCAAGGTAAGACATCATTTAAATAGTTACCATAGTTAAATGTCACTTTCCACTTTTAACATCGCGGAAGCTTACACTATAGTATTTAGGTGACCGCAACAGATGAGTTTTTCAGATGGTTAAGAATAGATAAATTCTGAGTCCTAATCGGACTTCATAGCATCCTCAGCGTTCTGTTACCTCAGGTCAGAGGGAGCCCTGAATGCAGGCTAATATTGTTTTGACGTTGTTTTCGCAAATAGACTAATTGCCTATCTTCTCTGACATATATTTGTCGTAGATTAAAGTCCATGCGCCCAGATAATATACATATTCATTGTAATAGGTAAGAAAGAAAACTCTTTTGGACCTCCACTACAAGCGCTCTACCTCGAGTGCCACATAAATTGATCTATGATAGCAGACAACAAGTGCTTCAGACTGTTAGATGTAGATGACATGATGTACTTGACCTGTACACCAGTTAAATCAAAAGCTGTGAAGTGTTTTATAGGAGGGCTTCGATGAGGGATGGGTCGATGAGGAGGGTCATTTCATCAGATGAAGAGAAGGCTGCCATCCTTGAAGAGGTACCTTATGTTTATTAGTTAGTAGGCAGTTTGTTAACTAAATGTACATTTAAATGTACATTGAATATATAATTTTATAATATAATTTGTATCATGCTATTATGTATTGTAGGCTCATGCAGGGCACTTTGGAAGAGCCCGTATGGAAGGGAAGATCCGCCAGCGCTTCCACTGGCATAATATCAGGGAGGACGTGGACAATTGGGTAATAAAACATTACATATACATACACATTTTTATGATAAAACAAATCCAAAAAAATAGCTTAAGTGTGATTCATTCATTCTTCAGATCAGCACATGCCTGGCGTGTCAACGGTTTGAGAGGGTAAAAACAGAGGCCCCTGAGCTGAAGCCCATCAAGCCAGTGGCCCCCTGGCACATGATTGGTAAAACTTTGAAGGCACACTTTACCCATTTAAGAGCACAGCACAGTAGTAATTTTTTTTCTGCTTCTGCTTATTCTGCTTCTTAACCCATTACCATAGGTGTTGATCTCATTGGACCTGTGAAAAGGTCTAGCAAGGGCAATACATACTGTCTTACAGCCACCGATTTCTTTACCAAGTGGGTTGAGGCCAGACCAATTGAATGCAAAGCAGCTGAGATGACTGCAGCAGTAAGATTGTCAGCTTTTTCTGTCTGTCAATCCGATGTTAGTGTTTACAGTTCAGCTTCACATACCTTCAAACAGCGCCGTCTGGCCATTCAGTTTATTAAGTGTCTCAACCATGTACTGTTTTGTTGTTGGTTGTGAAGGCCATGATGGACATCTTCCTGACCCATGGTGCCCCAGAGGTCATCTTGACAGACCGTGGACGGGAATTTTGGAACAATGTTAGTTTTAGGAAGCTCAGATATTCCTATATATTCCTATGTCCAGTTAGAACTGATGTTTTCTGAATAAAAAGTGAAATCTTCAAGTCCAGTTGCCTATATCTGAACACTGTGATAATAGTCAAATTGTTTAACACTGATTGCTGTAGGTTTGATAATAATTCTTTATGTGTTCTAATTAAGGTCAACGGAGAGATGTTCAAGCTGTGTGGGATCAAACATCGTAGGTCTTCGGCATACCACCCACAGACAAATGGTGTGTAAATTGTTATTCACTGCATCCAGTTGTATAAAGTCTATAACTGTATACGACTTGCCCCGAAAGATTTTTTTTAAATGTTCTTTCCCACAAAACAGGTTTGGATGAAAGGACCAATCAGACTATCAAAGTCTCCATTGGGAAGACACTGGATGGGCACCAGGAAAGGTGGGAGGAGAATTTAAAGGCTATTGTTTTTGCTAATAACACCTCGATTCAATAGGTTCTCCCCTTTCCGGCTGATGTATGGGCGAGAACCACGGCTCTTCACCGAGGTATTACCATATACTACTTGCATGTATACAAAACTAAGGACCACTGGATAAGTTGTGATTTCCTGTTTTGTGACACCACTTTATTATACGGTATATTAGATCCATGGAGACTGTGTGGATACAGGTTTTGCCAAAAGTCCTGATGAGGGGGATGTTGAGAACTATGTTGAAGGCCGAGAGAAGAGTGACAAGGAGGTCTTCAACAAGGCAAGTAGGCGCAGTGCACATACACATATGACCATGGAATTGATTAATGTAACAAAATGCAACTTATTCAACAGGATGGTAAACGCACAGGTCACATCCATTAGGATGCTATATTGAAGATGTTCTCAAGTGGACATGGCCGAACTCTACCATAAGGTGAGTGACTATAACCTAGCTGCGAGCATGGTTGTTATTGAAGTTTTCCCTTTACTCTGTCCAGGTCCTTGACAATTTGGAGAAGGCCCAGCAGCGACAGAAAAACGCATACCGTCAGAGGATGAAGAAGAGGACGAAGAGGTTTTGCATTAAGCCAGGGATGGTGGTGCTCAAGAAAGATGAGTGGAAGCGAAGGAGGCCAGGCATGACAATGAAACCTGATTGGCCAACCACATACAGGTGTGTGGTGATTTTTTGGATTAGTTGACGTTTTAAAACTCCAGTTGTGTGTGTGTTTGTGTGTGTACTAATGTGTGTGTATGTTTGTGTGTGTGTTCGATGCGCAAATCTACTTTTTAACAGTGGCTAGCATATATTTCTGTATGTGTTGAAATGCAACCGTTCATTTGACATGTGTGGTTGTGTTTGTCATTGACTTTTAAAGCTAAATACAAAGCATAAAACAAAAGTTTGTGGTCAGGAAACAAGGCCACCTCATACAATGGGAAAGATCAGGGCCTAATAAGATTCTGGTTGAGTACAGATCTTTATTTGCAAAATGTGTGCTGCTCTATGTACAGTGTATCCTGCCACAGTCCACAGTGCAGGCATGGGCAAACTAAGGCCCGGGGGTCATAAACGGCCCGTTTGGCTTTTTAATCCGGCCCGCCAAACGTTTCAAAATTAGGCCACACCAATAAAATTAGTTGGTTCTCGGATTCGCCGCTTGAAAAAAATGCAAAATGAAATAAAAATAAAATTGAATTCGAACTCACACAAACATAAAAAACACAGTGGCTGATAGCTATAATACTGAAAGCATGCTGCGTTCACGTGACGTCGAAAACCAATCAAATCGCGCCTTTCACTTAAGAGCGCAAGAGACAAGAGACACGATATGAGGGAAGATGCCGGTGGATCCTGCTAGGCCAGTGTTTGCAATTATTAAAATATTTGATCAGAAGAGAAAAACATTTGACAAGTGCATTGAAATTAAAGAGGATGAGAACTTTGCGCAGTTGTACTCAAGGTGCCGAGAGCAGTCTGCTTGTGCAACTCTGTGGAGGTGAGTTTGATATTTCATTGATTGAGAGGCGAAAAAAAAACATTCAAAGTGTTTCGCCATCGAAAATCAATCAATAAATAAATTAATAGCATGTGCCTAAACACTCACATCCTCGCGTGCGCACATACAAACACACACACACGCTTCTCTTTTTCATGCAAAAAAATTGTCTCTTTTCTAGATTCACGTGACTCCACGTTGATGGATA
The DNA here is from genome assembly GCA_017657215.1 of Limnothrissa miodon. Taxonomy (NCBI): domain Eukaryota; kingdom Metazoa; phylum Chordata; class Actinopteri; order Clupeiformes; family Clupeidae; genus Limnothrissa; species Limnothrissa miodon. Next base: position 118,169 of record JAGFZM010000140.1, read on the forward strand.
TTCATCTCCGGATCACGAAGTTTTTGTCACTATCTAATTGCTGGTGAATCAGTGCGATTTTGACGTTTTAATGCCCTGTGATGAACTGTGACAAAATGAGTTTTAACGTAGGCTAGCAGCCTAGACGTAGTCAACATTATATGTCATAACTCAATTACACAGCCTAAGCTTGGTGGTGCTTAGATTCTCAAACTCTTAAATAAATTACAAACCGTCAAACCTTTACATAACATAGAATGACAGAAGTATGAATTTGTACATTGCCTAAAACCTGCATGACAAAAAGTGTGCTGTGAGGTGTGAAAGTTAAGTTTATAAATTAGGCCATATTTAGTTTTTCCTTAACACATGAGTAAATGTCTTTAATGAACATTAACTGTGAATGTGCTAATTTACCTAATTATTTTTATTTTTATTTCGCTCGCTCGCTCCATATTTTTCCTGGAAAAATCCGAGAACCAACTAATTTTATTGGTGTGGCCTTATATTAAATAATATTATTAAACCTTTATTTAGTATTTTCCCTGCAATGTCTGCAAACTGCTGTTAATAAATGCATTGTTTTTTTTAAGCCCTGCATATCCATGCTTTACTTTTTAACTGGACTGAACTTACACTATGATTGGCTGATTCATGCCGGTTAACTTTTAGGAGGTATATGTAGGCTCAAGAGTGGACACTGGGATCCATTTCACTAGTTTAAGTGCTTTTTTCTGCTTAGCATCCTATTAAAAATGGGCAATGCTTTATATCGGGGGTCATGGAAATTCTGTTTAATGGTCAGGGAAAGTCAGGGAAAAGTCTGGGAATTTTAAGTCTGACTTGGAGTGGGAACCCTGAATAAATAAATAAAAAAAATATTCTATTTGGGATTTATTCATTGATCGGTTATTTGAATGTTGACCGACCATATACTGTGCAACAAAGACCAAGGACTAATATTATTTAAAATGTATGCCTCCAAGGGTCATTGGGGTCGATGGCAACTTTGTCCAGTTGGAAACGATGGACGGGTTCCTCCTGAACACCATGACACCCTATGCTTCAGTGAAGCCATTACGGATGAGTATGTGACTAATCATATAATTACTTACATAAATCCATTGTAAAAGCAGGTTAAGAAGATCTTTATTTGCCATACAGGGTCTCAGACTGCCTACCCCGAAGAGGCTGTCGGAGTTGCAACCTGTAACAGCCCTAGGCTGGGGAGCGACACTCTTAAGGTAAGTTCTTTCATGTACAGTTGTTTGTTCCATTTACGATGATAGTGTCTGTACACAGGTATAAATCATGTAACATGCTTCTGTCTGTGTCAGGCAACATGCACCGTACTTAGTACCTCACCGAGAGAGACCGGACAGATGAGGTCAAATAATCTCTCCGGCTCTAAGACAGAGGAGGAGATGCTAGAGGTAGTATTTTGAGTTGGTGCGCACCAATATTTATTCATAAATGACTGTTGGGTTTGCTTTTTTTATGTGTAATTCATTGTTGCAACTACTCTTGTCTTTGCTGTCTTTGTTTCAGGACGGTGACATTGTTGTCTCGAGTGTCCAGCTGGGCCAACCCGTTCCGGCTGCACTGAGCGACAGGGTGGATGACCTCAGGACCATGTTGCTCCAGCCCAAAACCTGGTTGGACGAACGGGCCATTGATCATGCTATGGCTCTCTTGAAGGCTCAATACCCTCACGTTGGAGGCCTCCTCTCCACCACAACCCTGGGCCTCCTTGCTCGTCTCCCCCCTCCATCAACCCAGTGGTTTGTACAGATTATAAATATCTGCGGTAACCATTGGGTTGTGGTAAGTAGTCTTGGATGTCAGGTAGGTTGTGTCAATATCTTTGACTCCCTGCACCAGACATATTCAGAGGACTTTGCTGCCCAGGTAACTAGCCTTTTTCCTTTTGCAGGGAAAACTGTACGCCTGCAGTGGCCAGACGTGCAGCAGCAGCAGGGAGCATCAGACTGTGGACTGTTTGCCATCGCAAACAGTCTCACTCTCTGCAGAGGTGAGGATCCACGCATGGTGCAGTATCATCAGAGGTACATGCGAACTCATCTCTGCTCCTCTTTCCAGGCTGGCAAATTAACACCCTTCCCCAGCATGGTGCGGTATCCTTCTGCTGTTCCTGTACATGTCCGAGAGGTGGAGGTCCATTGCTACTGCAGGCGGACAGTGCGAGCTGGTAAGGAAGATGTAGTAACCTGTGGAAGATGTGGTAAGGTCTTCAACCGGGACTGCATCGGCCCTCACAAAGACTCCTTTTATGTGTGTATGGCATGCACAGTCATCCGAGTATTATAAATATATAGTGATTATAATTAAATTGTGTTTTAAGTTCCTCACTTTATTCTAGTTGCTGGTAAGTTGTTGTTTATGTTCTCTGTTCTCTTTTTTGTTTTCATTCATGTTCATATAGTACCTTAAAGATTTATTATTTATACTTTTGATACTTGTGATTTTAAAATGTTGTCAGTGTTGAGGTGTTTTTGCTTGATGATGGAAAGAGAATATCGTGGTCTTGAATGCATGATCAAGACATTACACATTCACATCAGCATTGGTTTGATTTGTTCAATCGATTTGTTAAAAAAAAAAATTGAAAAACAGAAGATTTATTTCTACATAATTTTTTCTGTAGCCTTACTAGAGTGCCATTACAATTAATATTCATGAAACAATTAAATTGTATTAAAAGTATTATGCTTGGCTTTTAATTTAGTTTAAGTTGTGAAGAATCAGTTATTCAATATTGCAGTGGTGCTGCCCTTGTTTCCCCGTGCGGTAACATGGAAATGCTGACTAATAGGCATGTTATTAATGGCTAGTTGTGTTACTAACAATCGGAACACCCCTATTGTAGGGTAGAAGAGATTTAAGTTCAGTTCAGTGATCCATGCTATTTATAATTAAATTTCAGTTCCTTTATTTATACATCTTTTCAATGACTATCAGTCAGCAGTACCAGTAAGCAAAACTAGGAAAGTACTACAGAAATGCTGAATAACTGAACATTTAATTTTCTGTTTTTCAAAAAAAAAAAAAAAAAAAAAAAAAACCCTCTCTATGGCCTGTACCTTGACGTTGGTGAGAGGGCTTTACACTAAACCAGGCCAAGATAATGTAACATCAAGTGTCTTTTATTTTTCTGTAAGTGCACAGGTAAATTGTGCTGACAACCAGCTTTTAGTCTAGTTGGTTGTCAAAAGTGCTGTGTTGGACCTTAAAGACATTCCAGCTTCCATCCAAAAGGCCTTTGAGGTGTGAGGCGATGCCTGTTCTGACCTCATAGAATGTTTTGAAGCCATCAGGACGGGTTCATTGGGTGCATTTGACCAGCCCACCGTGAAAGAGGCATCTGGCTACGTGAGAGGATGCTACATGATGAAGATTTCATTTTTTTCCTGTGGCTTTTTCACAAAATCATGCCCCACGTCGATATTCTGTAACAGAAGCTCCAGAAGAAGAACATCGACGCTATCTTCATCAAACGTGCCCTCGACAGCTTCACAAGCAGTGTGCAGGCCATAAGGTAAGATTAAACAATATCATTCGATCGTTCTCAAGGCTGAGCTTTATAATGTGAAAATGTTAAGGAGACTTTATTTGTGTTTCTTCTCATTATTTATGGCTAGTGGTGTAATATATCTTACTTTATATACTGCGTATACTGTGCTGAGCATTCAGGTTAGGTGAGACACAAAGTCTAACTGGGAGAAGAGGAGAAGCAGAGGCTGTCTGAAGAGGTCTGCAACACCATCCTGGCTAACACCAAAGCAAGGTTCTCTTTCACTGGCTAGATTACCTTGAGAGTGCTACCTTACTGCAAGCAGATATGTTTGAAAGGTACTGCTTTTCATTTCCTGATGAGGCACTGAATGCCACTGTGTAGTCATACCCCATGCTGAACAAGGCAATATGGTTGTTCATTTTTACAAATCTAAACAAATGGCCAGAATATGGTTGTTCATTTTTTTTCCAAATATACAAATGACCAGAAGATGGTTGTTCATATTTACAAAACCATACATATAGCTGTGTTAACCTCTCTTTTACCCCACACAACATTAATTAATGTGAATTAATGTAGCCTAATTAAGCCTGAGTAAGTGGAATAATTCATTCTGGAGCCATGTCATTTCTGCTTATGAAGGCTCCTGGATGCTAATTTCTTTTGCTTTCTACCTGTAACTTATGTAGCTAGAGGGAAAGCTTTCTGTTGTGTGTTGCCATCTAGTGGACATGAGGTATCACTGTATGAGTTAATCACCTACCTAGCAACAAATTAATATAGTCTTGTTTGACGTACCCATTGAATGGGTCACCTTAGTCATTATCAGAAAAACTGCCCCCCCCCCCCCCCCCCCTTCACTAGGCTACTAAAGGTGAGAGGTTTTCCCTGGAGTTCAAGTCGAAATAACCACAAAAAACGATGGGGGGCATCAGGTAAAAACTTGTGGTCGCGTAGCATGCTAATGTACCAGCTGCTTTCACATTGTTTCACTGAAGGTAAATGCAAATAACCGTATGCAATAGTTAGGATAACTCGCACTTGATGCAGTCAAGAAATGGGAAAGAAGACAATGAACAAATATAATTTCAAGCCCCTTTTATCAAATACTGGCCAGGAAAAGGCCTTTTTTGGTTACATAATTCTGTTAAAGAGTCTGAAATCCAAACGAACGACAAATACACTGACCATCTGGACGACGCGCTGCACTGTTAGATTAACAGAGAGCTACAGTCTAGCCCGCACTAGACCTCATCCTTAAAATCGCGTCTTTAACACTGCCTTCTTTTCGCCGAACGCTGATACGATGGACACTTCGAACTTTCAAGAAAACAGCTGATTGGAACGCAATTGTCACGTCATCCGGAACTTCTGGCTAGCCGGAACTTTTTGTCCATGACACCACCTCTCAATTTATAGAATGTATAAATAACCTATTTTTTAAAATGGTTCAAAGAATGCACTATTAGTAACACTAAAAGGGGAAAATAGGAAACAACTCAAGCTAGGCTACCACTCTTTATTTCCTGGCTGCCTTATGGCCTGGTCAGAGTACACGATTTTTTTGTCTTTTGCGATTGTCGTTCACGATTTACCATGACACACTATACGACTTCAGAACCATATAAACCGTTCTGCGTCTTGGTCGACAGACTGGCCACATTACAAGACTTCATCGAATGTATTGCTCCCGTCGCATGTCGTCATAGCACCGGTGTAAACAAATTAGAAGTAAACTTTAACACAGGAGCTGTTGTAATCCTGTAGAATCTTGACTAGGTCACAAATAAAATGTCATACGACTCCCGACAAAAGTCTGACAAGTCAGTCTTCTCGTCGGGGTGTCGCAGACGACAAATCGTTGGTCATGAAGTACGTCACTCGACTCGCCCGAACATCCGGAATCGGACTTGATTGTCGTACACAACAAATTCGGGGCAAAATCGGGCTGAAATCGTGTAGTCTGACCAGGCCATTAACAATGACTATGGAATGTTACTGCAGAACACTCGTGGAGCGGGCCAAAAAAAACACCCAGCAGAGTTCGTTGTAAAATTAAAAACCCACGTTCTTAAAGGTTAAGGGGGGTTGGGGGGGGGGGGTGTTGGTGGCAAGTCCACCTTGCGGTTTCTGCCAAGAAAATGCAGTCTAGTTTATTTTATAATTTCCTCACAGAGAAGGCTTCAATTGCATGCGCAATTCAATTTGAAATTGCACTTTTAATTTAATGATTGAACTGCACCCGCAGACGCACACGCAAATTACTGGGAAATCAAACCCGGGTCTCCCGCATGGCAGGTGTGGACTATTGCACTTGCCTACTACGGCTCATGTGACCTGAGAGCACAAATTAGATAGAAATGATAGACTGTCTATACCTCGCTGGCTGACGAGACGCATACAGAGAGGAGTCTTCACAGAAGAGCCAGTCAACCTCTTCGATCGCTGAGGAGAAAGCTTGCTGAGCAGGAGCCTGTGCTACATGCGTGGTTATCTGGGGAACAGAGAGGTGAAAAGCTAACTAGCAAGTGCTAGCTCTAGCCTTGCAGCCGCATGGCCGGCTAACTTAAAGGTGGCCGCGTCCGATTTCCTCAAGATTCTCGAAGATTACGGAGTCCGAAGTCAAGTGAGTGGCCATCCGTGCATATCCGTGGCAACGAGATGGTTTCCGGTGGAGTCGATCTTCGTGGAAGGTAAGAAGATGTTTTCGTAACTTTTAAAAAGCTATTGAGGTGAGCTTAGAGAAGCTAATTGGTTGGAAAAATGTAGCAAATGCTGAGAAGCTAGCTAGCACAACAAACAAAAAGGCGAAAGAGGCAGTTTAGGGGTTGCGCATGGCTTTTATACTACGCTTCATGGCTCGGTGTGAGGGTCGCGAGCCCACGTCATGCGCATGCCCCCTCTTTCAACAGGTTGGTTTTAGTTAGCTTTCAGCAAAAATATGCAAAGATAGAGACTTTTCAATGTTATGCATCGAAGGGGCGATATAAAGGAGAACTCTGAAGAGTAAAGTCAACTCAATTTTGTTTTGTCGCCTTATTGTTAATATAATTGCGCATTAGTATTAAACATTGGGTATTGAATGTCTTATATGAGCATGCACATGTATGTTCCCATACACAAAGGAAATATATTGGAAATATATTTTTAAGATTGTATGTTAATATATGTCACAATATATTTAGAAATATAAGAAGAACTATATTGAAATATAAGAGCTACCTGTATTTAAATATAAGTACTACTTATATGTAAATATAAGTTTCATTTATATTTAAATATATTTGAAATATAAGTACTACTTACATGTAAATATAAGTTTCATTTATATTTAAATATATTTGAAATATAAGTACTACTTATATGTAAATATAAGTTGCTCTTATATTTAAATATATTTGAAATATAAGTGGCCCTTATATGTAAATATATATTTGAAATATAAGTAGCCCTTATAATTAAATACATTCAGAAATATATTTTTTTTATATTGAAATATATGAAGCCCCTATATTTACGTAGATTCCCTAAGCCTAGAGCAACTAGGGCACAACAAGGGCAGCCAGGATTTGATCCCAAGATGTACTAGCATGTCAACTCAGTTTCTTAACCACTACGCCACCACAGCCAATGAGACTGATGTTAGGTTAGTAAGCAACACATAAATGCTTTACACAAATGCTGTTTTATGTCTATAAAATATCCTGTGGATGCTTTAACACTCTGAAGGGGCCTTTCAGACACCTCTGGGGTAGTCTGCCACAATTTCAGTACTTCATTCAACTACAAACAATATACAATAATGACACATATGGTTATTAAAAAAAAAATCAACAATACCATGAGTAAAAAAATAAAATTAGGTTTTATTATACGGTGTAAACCAAAATGACATTTGCTGAGAAACATTGGCTGTCAATGCTTGAAAAGAACATACGGAATATACATATACATCTATTTGTTTTGGACAGCTTGCTGTTTATTTGCAGCCCAGTTGGCCACGTGATGCCATCGGAAATCTCTTCAGCATTGTTTCTGAGGATGGAGAAGATAGTAGACCTTGTTTAAGTATAAACAGCTTAAATTATTTGCAGGATGCCATGTTAGTCAAGAAAATACTTTTCTCTGTGCAGTGATGGTTTCACATTACACTGTGTTTATATCATGCAAGTGGACCAAATTGGACCACAATAAATGGAAGCTAGTTAATGGCGTAGTTTGGAACTTTTGACCTAATTTTCAAGTTATCCAGTGTGTTTTTTAAATCAGTAGCTAATGGTATATGCTAGCATGCCACTAAACAGTCTTACCCACACTACAATACACACAAGGAAAATAAATTCTAATGGTAGACTGTCAATTTCAGAAATGTTAGAAATAAATCTTAAACCTTATATTTCTATGATCGTATTACATTTTGAGGAACTAGATTCTCAGCAGTGGCATCATTTTACAATTCTCCAATTTATAGAACCTTAAATAAACACAGAAGCACGCTCCATGCACTATAGTCGGTCCACTGTGGTAGCTTATGCCAACTACAGGGAGCGACTATTACAATGTGACCCAAGACTAGTTTTATTTCCAACAATTATTGTATCAACACAGACAGTGTTGTATCTACACTAACAGTCTGATGTTACAATTCATTTGCCTGAATGGTGTACTGGAGGCAAGCACACAAATATCACACTGGCTAACTTGCTTTTGGCCCTATAGTATGTCCAAAATTCCAAACAACAGGAACTTGTTTCACAATGTTAAGATGATCACATTTTAAAATTTTAAATCCATTAACTAACCAAAAATTGCGTTCAGGTTATCAGGGTTTACAGGCTCCCTCTGGTCTGCCATGACATCCCTTTTAGATTGTCACCCCTAAGAACAAAACAAATTTCATTAGTACAATAATAAACAGTTGTGGATGTTGTATTGACTGAAGGGGAATCCTGGTGTTTTTCAATACAAAGTCTTCTAGATAACCATGAACTGTAGTTTAAGAAGATTTGCAACAATGTAGACCGAATGGTGAATCAACCGAAGATCATCAAATTGAAAACTGAAGAAAAACTATATGAGCATACATTGCCCGGTGCTGGAATGATGGCTGTGAAATAATCAAAAGTTTATCTTTCCATTAATAAGAATGTTAAAAGCGACAATATTTGGGTGAATGTCAAGTTAAGGATATCTTGGTCACTCACCGTCACTCTGTACCAGTCTGTTTGTCAGAACATCTCAGTGAGGGACTTTAGCCAAGCACTTAGTTCCTGCACAAGTTGACAGCAAAACACGGATTCACTCCAAAGGAAAAATTAACATTGAGAAAGAGCTAAACAGACTACAAGTTTGCTGGATTTTTTAGGTTATACGACTGGTCATACAGACACTAACCTGCTGCACAAGCTGGGAGCACAGCAGTGCGGACGGGATGTAGGGGAATGCTGACCAAATGGTTGGCACTGCTGAGAAAGAAATGATGCCAGGAATTCAGGAGGTGCAGTTGTTTAGACTGAAGGAACACTATAAAGGATATGTCAAATGTTAAAATAAGGCAGCTGGATGCAGTATGTTGTATTAATATTATTGCATTTACTCCCCATGCAGTATACACAATGTAAGAAAACTTGAGGCAATATTTACAGATGTAGCTGGCAATTATCCTCTGAGCTAAGCCTAAGCCTAGTACTTTCAGGCTAAATGAAAACAGACTATATGAAAGCCTCTGACACCCTTCAGTAATAAACAGGAAACAACATACTGTAAATGCTAGATAGCAGACACTGACTTGCCAAAACCAAATGAAATGCTAGCTAAGTAGCATGTTAATATTTTTAGAACTAGCAAAACTCTTACATTGCTTTGACGGATATGGTCCTTGAAAATAACATCATATAGGGATAATGTGATGTTTATGAGATTTACTCTAACTTAATTACCTACCTACTACACAAACTTACCAACAGTAACTACACAAACGAATCGGAAAAGCTAACGTTACTTCACTGACAGGAATCTAGCATCGATGTTAGCGTTAGCTATCAATAAAGTCCAACTGGTGTAAAGTTAACAGTTGAAGTCGTCAGAAGTGGTCAGAAGTCGTCAAGAACAAAGGTATTGACCTCAGTATTTTCAGAAAGACTGTACAGAAACTTACCTTTATTTGGATACAGGGACTTTACTGACATGTGCTGAAATGTTTCGTGCAGGTGCAGCGTGGCCGCGAGTCAGTCAGACCAACGTCTTTTTCTAAATTGTTACTTTTTCTTCAACATGGTGGGGAAGGGGCGAGACCGCATATTCACCGGAGCCAAGCCAAACAAAGCCAATATTCTTTACACTGTATAATGTAAATTGTGTGTTCAGTTATTTCATTATAAAAAAAGACGTAGTTAATGCCAGGACACTTTTATTATTATTGAAATGCATCTGAGATCATGACGCTGTGGAATAACATCTGTTGGAGATTGAGTTCAAAACCAGTTACCCAAATGGTAAAACTGCCATAGCCCTTATATCTGGCCACTAATGAGCAATAATGAATAGTGATTTGCAATGTAATAATTTTCTTCGATTAAAAATTGCAAATATATTTCAAATATAAGTGAAATTATATTACAATATATTTCAATATATTCCCGAATAGATTCTTGTAAGCTGTCTGAAAAACAAGTATATTGTAATATATTTAGCATATATTTTAGACCCCCCAAAATATATTTTAATATATTTCCTTTGTGTATGGGTTCCTTCCAGCACTGCGAAGGTATTCTGAATAGAAGTGAATTATCCCATATGTGTGTGTGTGTGTGTGTGTGTGTGTGTGTGTGTGTGTGTGTGTGTGCGCTTATGCGCATGCAAACGGTATGAACATATATGTATAATGTATGTGTACATATAGTATGGTATCTAATAAAATAGGTAAATGCTTTACAATTGCAATAGCAAACAGTACATACAAACATGGTCTAGAATTCAAAACATGTGCTTAGAATGGCCATGATAGCATCACATTTTCCATTTAACTGAAGAGACAGGACTAGCTGTTTATTAGCACACCCAGAAATTAATTATAGAGCTATAACTTATAACGCTTGAACCCTCTCTGGAGCTATCCTCCGTTTTGTTTGACAATACTTCAAACGTCAACAAGAAGTGACGTGAAACAGCATCGCTTAGAGCGCCTTTAAAAGTAAACTGAAAACGAAACTAAAAAAGGCCATACAGAATGCATAATGGTAATGCTGCATAGTCACTATGGAAACTTATAAAAATAGGTAGGGGAAACCCCCTGTTTCCAGGGAAACATAGAAGAGATTGATCATGTGACCATTTTTTTTTTTTGAAGACTCAGCCATTTCACTCACCCTGCAAAGAGGAGAGCCTTATTGCATGGGAGATAAGCACATTTAAGCTCAAAAACTGTTTTTTTGCCTTTCAAAGTAAAATTTTTATGATGATGTTTTGTTGATTGCCTTGTCTGAACAGTTATAGACTAGTTTGAAAAACATTTCACACATGTGTTAGTGCTTTGGTAAGCTACACTATGAGTCTATACAGCTAGCATGATGTTAGCTCAAAACTGCTGGATGAAGCATTTTTTCCAAAATGGTGGGTTTGGGGTGATTAGTGCCAAAGGGCCTGGGTTAAGTTGTGCCAGTGGCACAACTCACCCCAAATTATAAATATTTTAAACATATTGTTGTATTGTAATTAGGCATTTTATTTTTACATTTTATCACTAAATCTATGTGGCGTTCTTCTAAAAATAGAAATATACCATTCAATTCAATTTTATTTATATATCGCATTTTTACAAAAAGCATGTCACAAAGCGCTTAACACAAGAGGCCCAATGAGCAACAGGGGCAAGGGAAAACTCCCTAGCAGAGTTTTTTATTTTTACTTGTTATGGTAGAGGAAGAAACCTTGGGCAGTTCCGACGGCTCAAGGGGCTAACTGCCTAGGGCAGGTTTTCAGTCTCTCAGACGGCGGGTAGTCCACTATTATTCCATTAGATACACATTACAAGAAAATTTTGGTAAATAAAGTAAAGTAATATAGGAGTCCCATTAGAATCCCAGGATATAGTCCCATGTCATTAGGCGCAGTCAAGCCAGGGGCCAGCTAGAGGCTGTAACAATCATGTCAGGGTCATCTGTGAAGCTGAAGGCAGACCGCCCAGGAAGCCAGAGATGCAGGATCAGGCAGTGGAAGGCAGGGGTGACCCTCAGCAGGGAGGCAGTGGCATGGACAGTGGAGTGGGTTGAGGACCATTCAGGAGTGCCGCCGGATCACGTTGGAAGAAGGTCCCAGGAGAACCCAGGAGGTGCAGGCGCAGGCAGTGGAAGGCAGTGATGACTCACGGCAGGGTGGTAATGGCATGGAAAATCAGAGAGGAGATGAGTTAGAACAGTCTCCATCAGATTTCAGAGAATGTGAGTTATATTGCATGTGAAACCATATACAGATGTTGGCTAAGTGAAGAGAGAGAAGTAAGTGGAGAGGAAAAGAGAGGAGGAGAAAGAATAGTGAAAACTGTACGGGTTAACAGATGGGTGGATTGTGGCGGCATTAAACTATAGCAGCATAACTAAGGTATGATGTATAACAAGCCAACACCACCAAAGGAAATGGTCAGTGGCCTCCAAGCCCTGGACGGGAGCTTACAGCAGAGGCAGTCCTTTCCAATAATACCCTGAGGAGGTGTGGCTTACCATACACCATCCCTAACTACAGGGGTCAGTAAATAGAAAGGTTTTGAGTCTAGACTTAAAGGTGTTGAGAGTGTCCGCTTGACGAATGTTAGAAGGGAGTTTGTTCCACAGGACAGGCGCACGATGGCAGAATGCTCTTCCTCCCATTGTCGATTTTGATATTCTAGGAATTACTAGGAGACCAGCATTCTGTGACCTTAGGGGTCTAGAAGGGTGGTAGGGAACAAGTAAGTCTTTAATATATGCTGGGGCAAGGCCATTAAGGGCTTTATATGTTAGGAGAAGTATTTTAAAAACAATTCGGCTTTTAACAGAAAGCCAATGTAAGGAAGCAAGGACAGGTGTGATATGTTCATATTTTTTTGTCCTAGTGAGTGCTCGTGCTGCAGCATTTTGTATTAGTTGAAGGTTTTTGATGCAGCTAGTACCACATCCAGAGAACAGTACATTACAATAGTCAAGTCTGGAGATAACAAATGCATGTTTTTCTGCATCCTCAAAAGAAACCATCATGCCACGGTATTATAAGAGGAAGACAGGCAGGGCTTCCACTCCTCTACAGGACATGGACAGAGCAGTGAAAGAGGTGGAGAAAGGAAAGTCCATTCGTGAGGTGGTGAGGCAGATGAATATATGCAGGATGACATTAAAGCGATACATGGAGAAGAAAAAGGTATAGGGAAAAGAAATAAGGCCAGGCTATGAAAGAACTGGACTTGCCAATCAAGTCTTTGATAAACACATGAGAAAGAGCTGGCCGAACATATAAAGGCATTAGCAGCAATGTTTCACGGTCTAAGTGCCGTGAACTTGCTTTTGAGTATGCGCAAAGAAATGACATCAGTATCCCTGCCAGCTGGATCAGAAAGGAAAAGCAGGTTTGGCTAAGTGTGAATTTATTAAGAAAAGGGGGGAAAAGTATAAGGGAAGTTTAATAACTATTTCCTCAGTAATTGTTTCAGGAAATTTGCCTTTGATGTTTCAAATTCCTTTAAATAAATGTTATAAGAACAATTTTCTATTGAATTTGTCTAGTTTTTACAAAGTATTACAGTTTCTGAGATACTTGTAAGGAAACCTTACAAAAAAATGGCACAATTTACCCCAATGCATTATCTTCAAAGGCATAACTCACCCCGCTCCGGGGGCAAGTTGTGCCACAAGACCACTTTTTTTCAGAAAGCTATATTTCTTCAATACTTCAATACTGCAATATTTCAGGTCAAAAGTGATTGTTCCCAGAGATGCACCACATCCTGAAATATATGTTCATTTTGTAGTTGGAGACCTTACTATCATGGCATCACTTTAAAGTCACATTAAGTATAAACTGGCACAATTTACCCCACTCTCCCTGTCAAAATGAGAAACAATGTGATGTCAGTACTCCATTGAGATAAATCTAAGTAGCTGACTACGTGAGTGCAAGATGACTCAGAGTGAATGTCTTATTATTCCTGAGTGAATTTGTTTATTCTATAAAGCATATTTGGTGAACCCTACCGACCTCAAACTCACTAGCTTTGGTGGTCTTAAAGAGTTGAGATGACTTATCTTGACGTCTATGAGAATAAAATGTGTGGAGTGTGGTGGAGGGGATGTGTTTATAACATTTTGTGGATGCCATTAAAGGAATAAAACACAGATAATTAAGGGAAAGAATGCTCTTGGCCTTTTCTTTCCAAAGAAGCTGCTTTGAATGCACACACACACAGAGAGAGAGAGAGAGAGAGAGAGAGGGGGGGGGGGGGGGAGAGAGGGGGGGAGAAATACAACCTAAAGCATACTGTATATCCACAGTCAGGCAAACAAAAATCTAACAGAACAGTGTAGAACTGTGCGATATTACGATATATATCGTAGTACGAAATAAAAATGTCTACTGTACGATATAGCACTCTATCGTATATATCGTAACTTTAATGTGTAACATGTAATTTGTAACGTTACACGTTAAAGCGGCTGCTGCACTAGATTGGGCTTTACTTCGTCATACCTACAAACCAAGCAAAGCTATCGATTTCTCTAACATTACCATTATGCAGAGAAATACAAAATTAGCCTACCTTTATGATGATTAGCAGCTTGCTTTTGATGATTACAGATGTCAGATAAATTCTGGCCTTCCAAATCTTCCAATCTAATACAGACCCCGTGGCACCTCAAAGTTTGGACCTGGCCATTTAAGACATAGCCTAGCTATATGCATAGGACTTCTATGCCCGGAGCTTTTCTCTTGTGCTTCTGTCGCTGTTGTGATCAGTTAAATGCCCTTAAACGTTTTGTCGCATATTCTCCATCATTCAGGAACAGTTTGACAGCAAGCCAGCTAAAATGAATGAACTTTAGAAGTCATTTTTCTTCCAGCTTGCGTGCACAAACGTTATGTTACAAACTCAGTGCGTAGCCTGTCTAAAGCAAAACAGCAAGAGCTACTAGGCCAAATAAATAGCCAACTGTCTTGTGCAAATTTTTTCCGGATGTAGGCACTAGTATTCAACAATATATAGCCTATTTCTTTTTTATTCAACCGCGAATTGTCCTAATTTAATTAAATAATATTTCCCACACGTCACCCGCCTGATCCGATCAGCGGTTGGACCGCAATCCGCGCATCTCTAACACATGGCAGAGATGGAGAGTTCATCCGAAAGTTTAGTGAAGCGCGGTGCTGAAAATACAGACGAGCCCGTGGAGGAACTGGTGCCAAAAAGAGACTATTGGGGTTCAATTGTCTGGAAGTTTGTCAGGTTTTAGACTGTATATATACAGACTGTGTGTATGTATGTATGTATAGTCAAATATGTCAACCACCCATAAATAAATTAATTAATATATCGCAATATATATCGTTATCAGGATATAAAATTATCTATATTGTGATATAAAGTTTTGTCCATATCGCACAGCTCTAGAACAGTGTGTAACACAGGATAAACACCCATCTCTCTCCAATACTAATAACCTCACAATATGGCTTACTGGTAATGAACAGTCATGCTAAATTATGCATCAGAGTACATCTCTGACAGGTCTTTTGTATGTTAATATGGAATATGTTTACATCGTCTCCAACCTGTCTCTGACATCTGCTAGCATGTGAGGCTAATGAGCCCTGCATGTCACCCCTGTGGCATGCCCCCCCACCCCCTTCCTCCCTTGTACAGTATTTTGTTCCCATCTAAGCTTGGCAGGAGGAACACGGGTGTACGCAATGAGACAAATATGCACAAGCTGACACATACTTGACAGTCCGAACTGCTTTTAAAAAGCAACATGCATGTAGAACAGAATAGTTAGACTCATGTTATTTCAACAGTCGAGTTGGTTTGCCTCAGAATCTGATTTGCCTCTGGCCCATGTTCATTCTTCACACCTCTTCCACCTCTTTCTTGTTTGTGTGTCCTGTCTATTACAAGTCATGCAAATATGAGAGATCGTGACAGACAGACAAGTCGAACCAGGTGGGCCAAGTTCGGCCAGGCTCAGGTGGACCTCTTCGCCTCCAGAAAGAATACTCGCTGTCCGCTAAGGTTCTCCATAGGGACAGACGACCCCCGTCTAGGGAGGGACGCTCTTGCACATCAGTGGCCACGCCGCCTACTGTATGTGTTTTCTTCTCTGTCACTTTTGGGTCAGGTGCTGACCAGAGTCAGAGTTGAGGCCCACAGAGTGATCCTGATAGCACCCTATTGTACAGATGCATAACATGCCTGTCCTCAGGTCACCCTGCGTTTTTGTGCTATGCCACGTCACAGCTCGCTCTAGGGGTTGCGAGCTCTCTACATGCATGAGTACGGCTTCCTTTTTCATTTAAAAACTTGGTTGAAGATAGTTTCAGCAAGTCACAACTGAAGTTGTGAATATCTCATGGTGTTATGCGTTTGCACCGAGAACCGAGTCTGCCTATGGTAGCCGAGACGATATCCTTAACCAAACAGCTGCATGTATACAGCATGTATACAATTTGTCAGTGAATAGATGCTTGGAGTGGCACTCAGTCAGTCAGTGTGAGTTAACCCAAAGGTCAAGAGCATCTGGAAGCAACAGCAACCGCTCCGAGTGGTTGGTGCGATGAAATATCATTTTCATAAATCTGCACATATTGTCTGGCCACGCTGCCATCACGGGACAGCCAAATCACATCAGGGCTAAACATAGCATGAATTCAGAGCAGCCTACACTGCCATCTCCCGTACTATTCCTCCTTATTTTCAGAGCTTGTCTTCCACTGACCTCTGGTTACCTTTGAATGAATGGAGCACTTGAATACGGGAGAAAGAACGTGAGAGAGTGGGAAACACACACACACACACAGATTTTAAGTCTTAAATTTGAAGCAGGGCGAAGCTCGAAGGGATTTAGTATGAAAACACAGGTGCTGAATGCAATAAGAAAGTACATAATCTAGTACAGGCTAACCAGTCTACAGTAGTCTGAGCACATTCTTATGTTGTTTTTCACTTGCCATAACAAATACGTAAAAAAAGTTGTGATGCCTTTAAAGGTCTCATTCCATCGTATTTTCATTAATTTTGTGATGGTCTCTTGTCTAAAATAATGTCATGAGAGTTGGCTTCGACAAAAAGTATGCTGTGGTTGTCTTGTTTCAAGCTATTTTAGTTAGGTGAAAAAGAGAGCAGGGATAGCTCGAGAGGATTCTTATGAATATTAATGATATGCAAATGTCTCACCTCTGATTGGCTAACAACACTGTGACGCTTCCTCTAGTGGGTCTGTCTGCAGGCAGCCTAACTGTGCGTTCACACCAAAAGCGACCAAAGCTGCAAAATCACTTTTGTCGCTCACAAACGGTCGCTGCAATAAATAGTTCTGTTCGCTTTTGTCGCCCAAGTCGCTTATGACGTTAGGGATTCGAACTTTCGATTTTGCCTAACCATTTAAAGGAGCCGTTGTACAAACAGTACAAAAACGCGTGTTTCAGTAGCAAATTGTCCTGTTGAAGAGGGTGTCGACATAATTGAAGTTACAACCAAGAACAAAATCCTGTCAAGTGTTACAGGTATTGGTATTGCTAAATGGCATTTGGTGATCTGCAAATCATAATGTGCATTCATTCTACTTTGAATATAAAACAAACAGCCTTGCTGGTGCAGGGAAAGGGATTTCGTTTGGGCTACTATGTTGGGTGCAACATAAGCTACAGATCATAGCCTTTTTGTGGCGATCTCGACAAGCGTTGGGCCATACAACACCGGCTGAACAACAGAGCAGTAGGAACGAAGTTTCCCAGTGTGTTCCCTGAGAGCCAAACAAGCGAAGAGCGTCTACATTCCGATTGGTCGCCAGTGTTTTGCAGACGAAAAGTGTCATGGCTAATTTGCATAAAGTTAAACTGTCTTTATCTCTTTTTTTAGTCGCTCTAGTCGCTCAACTTTTGCAGCTGGTCGCTTTTGACGCTTTTGTCGCTTTAGTCGCTTATTGTCCATACAAAGTCAATTACGTCCGGCGATTTTGCAGCTTTGGTCGCTTTTGGTGTGAACGCAGAGTAACGTTTTCTTGAGGACGGGTTAACTGCATAGCTAATGTTGAAATTGACGTACATTTGTACGGCTTTTCCAATTCGCTCGTTTTTCACGGCAGTTTTCTACAGGCGAATACAGACTACAGGGGTAGGAGGGCATTTTGAAGTTGAGCATAGAAGTACAACTTGGGCTGACCTATGGTAATGTAAAAACATCAAATCTTAAACGGTTTATTTTGGAAGGAGACCTTTAATATTTTTTAGGGAGGGATTTCATTCTTTAACTACTCCATCAGTTCATTACTTATCTGGTATAGTAATTGTGTCAGAGTGTTATTTCAGTTGTCATAATTAATGAACATAGTTATTCACAGATTCTATACGTTTCACTGTCAACCACTAGAAGGTAAATGTATGGAATCTTTATATTGCTATTCATGAAATGACCTGCTATTCAACATTACTGTACAGTACATGCTATTCAATGTTGCCAAGGATTTGTTCCATTTAAACAGATTAATTTAATTTAGTTAAGGTTATGGCCTATGTGTGACACAGATGGCTTAAGGTAAAGGAGAATCCTTGAAAATCCTAGACAAGTCTTTGGGGAGGTGTGAGTGTGTGTGCATTTAAAAGAGGGCATGAGAGAGAGAGAGACATTAACATATTATACATTAACATCTTTCTCTCTCTCTCTCTCTCTCTCTCTCTCTCTCTCTCTCTCTCTGCATCCCTGTGATTGTGTTTGTGTGTGCGTCTCTGTGTGTGGAAACCATCTATATTTTTTTTAAAGTTACCCTCTTAACCAGTTAAGTTCTTCTGAAAATGAAAAAAATGACTGACAGGGTGCTGTTTCCAGGTTGCCTTGTAGAGGGAGCTAAGGGTCTTGTCTTTAAGTGGAAGTATAACCTGAGAGAGAGAAAGAGAGAGAGAGAGCGCTAGCTGGATATAATTAGCATGAAGCTTGTGTGTAACATTGTCAGATTTTTTATTAACAAAATGGGCAGTCATTTGTATTTATTTATTTTACATACAGTGCCCTTGTTTCAGCTAGTTAATGTCCTCGTAAAGTAGGGTAACCAGATGTTTCTAATTTCAGGTGACAGTCCCCATGTTTGGTGGTCTGTCTCCGGTCTTCGACCTCTCCCAGGTGTGCCATCATGCTGTCCAATTCCAGTTTCTCATTAGCTGAACTGACAGCTTTCCATGGGCTACTTTTAAAGCTCTGCCATTTGTGCATTTAGTCAAAGGACAATAGACTATGGGAGAAGTGTCCTTCAAATGGCCATCCATTAATGCTTAAATGAGACTAAAAAGGGTAAAAAAGGGCTCTATTGGTGTGGGATATTGTTGGCATTATGGAATCTATTAATATGGGCAAACCGAATATTGACAGGAGGACAATAATTATTCACGTCATTCACATCAAAGGTAATATCAAAAAATATAAAATATATTTGTAGCACAAAATGCACTCTTACTGGTGTATGCTCTTGGCTTGTCTGAAGTGCAATGTAAATGGAACATCTTATTTATTAGTAAGTATACTATATGTGTACCAGCTATTTGTCTATCCACAGTTGCTGGACAATTATGGATTCAGTCCCCAGTGAGTGGCAGGATATCTCCGAGCTCATATCTCCCTTTCCTCAATGTCAGTCTGTAGTAGTACATTCATAACACATCCATGCACACACACACACACACTGACATCAAACACACACCTAACCGGACTCCCATATGTTAGCCAGGGAGAGACATTTATAAAGAATGTTACACAAAAGACAACATCACACACACACACACAAACACACAGATGCACAAATTTCCTATGAACCTTACCCACTCCTTTTCAAGAGAAAGGTTACTGAATTCATTACAAAAAATGAACTTGACACATAAAAAAAAACCCACATCAGAAAAGGCACGGCAGCACCATTACTTCCCCATTAGATGAAGAGGGCGATAATAATGACTTTGGGTGTTCAGGCAAATTAAGCAAGGCCACGAAGGCTAAGGAGCTGTCAAATGCAGTTAAATGTCACTGTCAATCTCCCAGCTGGCTGGGCTTCACCTACACACCACTGAAGAGACACCTCTGTCAAAGAGACTAGGAGAGAGGAGATGGAGGGATTTCCCTTAAATCTGATGCCATTTTAAAGGCATCACTTTACTTAAATCCAGCTTCAAAGGACTGTTACAATAGTGACATAATAATAATAATAATAATAATAATAATAATAATAATAATCATTTATTTAATTTATGCTATAACACTTTTAACAACACTGTTAAAATCATAACATGTAACTATATGCAACACAGTTTGAGATCATCCTTAAGATACTGCTAATGTAAAGCAACATATGTGTTATAATGGAACAATGATATAGAAAATCCTTGAAGGATGGGTGCAAAGGACTTTATTTTGGTTACTTTAATGGAAACAAAGGAATTTGGTAGTTCTTGATGGACCAGTTCCCGTCGTTTATAACAAATAAGGTAATACTTTATTTTAAGGTGACACTGTTACAGTGTATCTACCTTATTAGGTACAGTGGTATAACCGGTTGATTTTGCAAAGTATTATTAAAAACATATCATATTACACCATAATAACGATATAAGTACACAAAAATACATGATACTAGCACATAACATGTTGTTACACCGGTTATACCACTCTACTTAATAAGGTAGAGACACTGTAACAGTGTCTGACAACCTCAGTATGTATGCCTATGGAAGAGTACAGGAACAGGGGTGGGGTGGGTATAGAGAGAAACCGAAAGACTACAGACGCTGAAAGAGGAGGAAGGCCAGGAGTCGTGCCGCCGCCTGTTGTTCAAAGTGATTCAGGCATGGGCGATAAGGAAAGGATTAGTTCGTTAATTTGAGAGGAAATTAATCCATTTTTTCCTTATGTGCCACCCCCAGGAAAGAACCATTGTTGTGTGAAGGGGGAGGTGGTGGTGGGGTTGTGCCTATCTGCTGTTGCCAGCTCTGCCCAGTCTGAGAGAGAGAGAGAGAGAGAGAGAGAAAGGATTTCAATAATCCTTCAGTTTGACCTCAGGCAAATGAAGCAGGGGTGTGATTTTGTGGCCCGGTGACTTTAGTGGATTGGGGGTTCTCCACCTAAAAAGGTTTTAGATCATAGTGCTAATTGACAGAAAGAATGAAAAAAGAACACCACAGTTGTTAGACACATATGTGAAACTCTTCACCTTTTTCATTTGAGTTTGTGTATGTTAAATCAGCCCAAATTCACAAAATTGTGAAAGTGATGGAAATCAGATGACAATTGATGACGACACCACGCAGAGAACTGAATACCATTACAGCGATGCCATTTAAAGACATCCACTGCAGATGGAATGTAGACGAGGTGACATTTGAGCGGGCCAAGCCACTTGCTAGAATCTCGACCCCAATTATCAAAGTTTGCTTAGAAAGAATGACTCCCCTTTAGAGTGGTAGCAACTCAATGACTGTATGGAATAATGAAGCAAAATTAGCCGCACAAAATGTTCATTTCCAATTTTTTTTTTTTTTTTTTGCCATTTGGCAGAAGCTGTTGATTAGGTTTTTTGGCTCTTTGATGTCCGACACATTGTTTGCTTGTTTGTTTTTGGATAACAAAAGCTCAGCTGATATAACCCCAGCAAATTACTTAAGCACTGAATAATGCACGCCTCTGTACCTGCATGATATTATAAATGAAATTAACTAATCAAGAATTTAATTTAATGACTCCTTGTTCAGAAACCATTGTACCAGTGCATCTAAGGCTGCGTTTACACTGTCAGTTTGAAGTGACCCAAATCCGATTTTTTGCTCGCATGTGACATGTATCCGATCTGTGCCACCACAGTGTAAACCGTCCCACCAGTCGTGTGTCCGTTCGCGGACCCAAATCTCCCTTTCATTTGCTGATGTGGCAGCAATAATTGCATCTACCTTTGTGCCTGTGTGAATCACTTCACGTATAAGTTACTTGTCATGGTTACAGTATCTGTGCTTTAGGTACTTTTTAACAAAACCAACAAACACACAAATAAACAAACCTAGGCTATGCAAGAACCATTTTGTGCATGACTTTTTAGATTCAAATCTGAGCCTGTGGGACCTGACCTGTGGGAACACACATACATATAGACACTACATTCATGCAAGTGCACATACACACACACACACACACTGCACTGTGTAGATGTGCATTAATGGTCTTGGAGGAGTTCAGGTCTGGTATACTCAATAGCTGATGAGCGCCCCTCCACAGCAGGTAAAGCCATATTGCCACTGCACACTCTTCTCTTCATTATCTGTCCTCCTATAGCTTCGCTGTCCTCTGACACTGAAGAAATGGTCGAGGCAGGGAGAGGGACATGTTGATATTCAATGTCATATAACTATACAGAATGTCATTTAGGTAATGTTTGGTCTGTTGTTAGGTTAGGTCATGTAGCCTCTGCGCAAAGAGGTTAAAAGGTGTAATAGAAATACATATCCTACATGGCATGACTGAGATGTACATAACAAAGTTTGAATTAAGTTTCTAGGTTAAACGATTGAAGCCGAATGAAGTTTAGAAGGTAAGACATGAACCAAGTCTAGTGTCCACTCTAAAGTATTAAAGTTACAAGGTCGAAACTTACTTAAGAACCTATTCCAGTCCCCACCTTTCTGCCAAGTTTCATCCTTCCTGCCAAGTTTCAAAACTATGGCCGGCATGAGAGCACAACAAACTCATACAAAAACCTCCCACACTCTGCTTTATATTACAGATGGACAGATAGCCCATCTTTAAACGTGTATAGTGTTCAGGACAATCCAACATTCCAATCCATGTGGAGGACCTCAAACAGGTTTTTGGCATAGTGATGTATATGTCAGTCTTCGGCCTCCCATATGCTTATGTAACCGAGGTCATCCTGCGCAGTCAA
Organism: Limnothrissa miodon; assembly: GCA_017657215.1. Taxonomy (NCBI): domain Eukaryota; kingdom Metazoa; phylum Chordata; class Actinopteri; order Clupeiformes; family Clupeidae; genus Limnothrissa; species Limnothrissa miodon. The sequence continues at coordinate 140,828 of JAGFZM010000140.1, forward strand.
GCCCCAGACTCGAACCCGCAACCTCATAACTTAAAGCAACCACAGATCGGGAGACAAGCGCCCTAACCAGTTGACCGAAAAGCCTAGGCTCCCAGTCAACTGACTAGGACCCTTTTTGAAGTGTCGGGAGGGAAGCTTTACTAACATTTTACACGCACAGCTAGGCTAGCTGGCATCTGTTACACTTATCTATATACATTTCAGATGTTACAAATGTAAAAAAGTTATTTATTTTCACACAATAGCAAGTTCATTTGTTAAACCTGTCATTTACTACTGCTTGTTAAGCATTGTCTAATATAATGTGAATGGGTAATTTCCTGTGCGAATTTGTACCACTGTGGCACAACGTTGTCTTGAGGCAACAAAAAAAATATTAAAGAGGGAGGGTCCAGAAAAAAATATATAAATAAAATATCCTAAAATAAACCAAAAAAATTATATGAAATATTTTTAATATAAATTTTTTTTTTTTTTACATAAAAATAAGTGCAGTAGAGGGTTAGACTACAGCCCTAAGCGTAAAAACAACCCCCTCGCTGCATTTGCCTATTGCTCTTAGATTCACTTAGATGATCACTATGGTTATTATATATATATATATATATATATATATATATATATATAAACAATGGTATTACTAGGTATACAAGGAATGGCCATAATTTCTTCTGGGAGAACTTCTTAATAGAAATTCTCATGCAACAGCTTGCTTGCCATTATAGCCATTTTCTTTCAGGCTAGGTAGTCTACATCCATTTTCTGACTGTTAACGTTTGACATCATTCATTTGATTGGCTTTCCATCTGTAATTAGATTTAACTTATTTTGGATAATTAACACAATGGTCTGAGCTGAAAGTGCTTACTAGGAGATGCAGTGCTGTTAGGTAGCTATGATAGGTATAGTAGTGTAGCTGCAACATGTTTCATTGCATTGGATAGTTTTAGCAGTTCAAACAGTCACATAGATGAGATAATCCACTGTGTGCTCACGGCAATTTTAAAAGTAGCTAAGGTCGTGCTGGTAATTTGTCAGTAAGAGTAAAGTAGCTGTTCCCGGAGCAGACACTAAACTCTGGCATTGTTCAAGATTGTAACCGCGAGTAATGCTGGGTGCCCATGCTTAATGCTAATTGCCTCTTGAGATTATTTATATTTAATAGTCATAGTATAAAAAAATTACTATCTTACCTAAATCAGGTCAAAGCACTGGAAAGACAGACCACATTTAGAAAGAAAGGTAAAAGCCATATATATTTTTTCTCGCAATGTCAAAGCCTAACCTCTTGACCCCTCCAGCTCGAATGTGTTCTGTCACTTTGCGCAACACATTCCCTGTAAAATTTACAATAAAAAAGAACATGACTTTCCTCTCTCACTCTACTATCTCTCTGTCTCTCTCTATCTCTCTCTCTATCCCTTTTCACTATTACACACTAAAGACTGACACAGAGTTTACACAAACGCCTTATCGTCGCAGCGTTTGACACGTTCTTATTAATCCAAACCCTTGTGTCAGAGAGTGTCAAGGTAGGAGGTGCAGCAGCAAGCGGCATTTTAAAATGTCAGAGAACACAACCATGCTGTCTGAAAATCTGCCTGCAACTAAGGCACATGTAGATAGGAGGTAATTGAGTTCAATGCACTGAGTTCAGTCTGTATCTAAAGGGGGACTCAAGTTCTCCTGTGTGACAGCAGGGGATGAGTCATGGATGAGCTTTGCCCTTTTCCCTGAACGGATTGTCAGTATGTGCAGTTCTGTTACCGTGCCCACTGCCCGGCCTTGCTGTCACTCTATCCGAGGCCATGTAGCTAAGTCCTTCAAATTTGTTTCATGATTAACAAAAGCATTCTACTGTAGGTACTGCAAACCTTCATCCACATGAGTGACAAGTACTGAGTAGCCAACATTTTTGGAGGTCAGAGATATGGCAACCCTCATATCAAAGTTGAAAATAAATTTGAGGAGAGAATGTGAGAGGACAAACAAATATGAATGAACTTGACTACAATGCCTAATTCTATCTGTTTACGGACAATAAAACAAACAAACATGCATCCCAATATTATAGTTTGCTACTGAAGTGACCTGATACATGAAATCAATGGATTAATGGATTTATTAATGGCAGAGACAAATAATCTGGTCTCCACAACTGACACCATTGTGATAAGTAAATATCACAAATGTTTTGAGTACTGCTGTGAATTTCTGCAGTCTGGTCATGATACAAAAGTGTGACTCATGGTGGTCTTTTATATGTGCCATTCCTTGTTCCACTGTTGTATTACATATGCATGCAGAAGGCAGATGGGAGGTTTATCTATTAGAGGTCCGTTCTGAGAGAGAGACAGTGAGAATGTGATAGAGCAGGGCAAGGAGAAGACTCTACAAAACAATGTAGCCTTTGATTAAATGGCACCAGATACCTATTTATCAATAATTATCCCCAGAACTTGCACCCAAAATCTCCAAAAGACTTCATTTGAAAAAAAGTCCTAACAGCCTCTATTACACACTGATTAGCATCCTCCAGAGAGGAGCACCCATTTACCAGAGTTCCTCTGACTCTAATATTTTGCCTTTTAGGAGGAAAAAGGCAATTGCTAGAGGCAATTAAGCCAGTAAGCTCATAATCGCTTGACAGTTTTATCAGTGGTGAAAGCCTTGGTAATTTAAATGGCATTTAAGCAATTACATGAAAACGGAGAATAATGTCATATTGTGCTGCTGCCAACTGGGCTGAAGTCAGTCATGGGAGCCCACAGAGATGCACTCAGAAATGATAGCTGGTGATGGTAAACTTTATCATTTGATCAGATCCTTCGGCAAGGCTTTGTGGTGACTGACATTTGAAAAGGTTTCATTTATTTTATGTCATGAATTCATATATTTATTTTGTCTGTTTGTTTGCTTAGCTTTGCTTCTAGTTGTAATTTGGAACCTCATAGCAACGTTCAAGCACTGGGTAAAGACGTGTAGGATGGTGAAGTGCCACAGGAGCACATTATGAAACAGCAAGAGAAGACCAGGAATTGACGATAATCAACCTGTCAGTACATGCGCGCATCAGCTTTGTTGGCATAATTTGATTTTTTTTATTTTTTTTTTCTTTTTATAAGAAATTTTCCACAAGAACATTCAATGAAGGCAAAGGGCATATATATATATATATCTAAAGACATTTACAATCATAATTTCCAAATGTAATGTAACTTTTTTTTCAGATTTATTTAAACAATTCTCGCCCTTTCCGGTATCATGTGGCAATTATCAAGTGGAACATCATTCCACCATCATCCAGATGCACGCTGGAGCTCCTAAGAAAATTGCTCGATAAATGTTTCTAAGTTTACTGTACTTATTTTCCCTGTTGTTTGTAGCTGCAGGAAATTCGAGAGTCTTCTCTATTCTCTTTGTAACTCAGTCCCTTTTGTTCCGTCCATGCATGGCCACTAGGTGCAAAACATAAGACGTAAGACACAGCTTTTCACAGCTAACTTAATTGCTTTGGTTATAACTGATCTTTTTAATACAGTTATATATCCTGTAGGTTTACTTGAGTCTTAGTCTGGCAGCTCAAAGCAAAATTCAGTTGATTTGATCCAAAAACCTTAAAGCATGGTGAAGGCGAAAGACTAGATAAGGTTTCCAATAGCACCTGGCAATGCAAGGAATGGAAAATATCTAGGCTATACTAAGCTTTTATGGTAGATATGACTAACACACTGGAATACACATGTGCACACTCACTCACACACACACACACACTACATACATGCACAGGTGCAGCACAGACACTGGGGGCCTGTAGATGTGAATGTCCGGGTGCTAGACTAAACATTGTCATACAAATTCTATTTTGTATATGTGTGTGTGTGTGTGTGTTGGCAAGCTTGGATTTGACTGACTGTACCCATTCCTCCGCGACTCAGTTTGAATGAATAGTCGTCAGTTTGACTTGATTGCTTGAAAAATCTTCCCTGATGGATATATTACCATTGTCATGGGAGACCTGTTGATGGACTGCATAGACTAAGCCCCAGCTAACAATGATGGACAGACTCTCCATAGCTGGCAGGAAAGATGACTCTTTTTTGTCTGTATTAGAAATGTCATACACTGCTGCCGCAAACATTTCTAATCTACTGTGAACTCACACGTCACTGTGTTCAGTAAAGTGTGCATTGTATAAGAGGCTGGGGCCTCATTTGGTATGTACTCTTAGACTTACTGCTAAAAGACTGTTCAGTCAAGCTTTCTGACCTATGTTTTTTGACTCATTATGGTAATGAGAACCCATCACTGTAAATGTCGTGCAAGGTTTTGAAAGCGGTTTATGATTTGCCAAATGCTTCACTGACATGAAAATCCATTCCTGTGGTCTTCTAACTGGCTAATCCCAATGAGGGGAGAAGGTCACTGATAGATAGAGGGGTATGCAGCCCTGATGCATCAGTTTCAATCCTTGAGCTATGAACAGTGTTGTTCTAGGGCAACTACATAACTAAGAATCACAACCTTAATGACTTAGATGGGTTTTTCCAAAATGAGAGGATTTACCCCCCACACCCTCCTCTGACACACACACACACACTTCTACCACCACATGACATTTTTGTTTATCCAAAAAGTCTGAGCTAGGTCACTGAGTTTCCTTCTAAATTGGGTTAATTTTCCTCCATGTCTGACAGTAGCTGAGAGACTGATGTCTCAAAGGGCACGCAGGGCTTTCTCAAAGCTCCTCAGCGACAATCAGTCACTGAGAGACCCTGTCTGAACTCCTCTGAAAGCTTTCCAGAAATCATCCGTTTACCCATCAAAGCCGGAAAGTGGCTGAGCTGCTTGCTCATCACACAAATGACATTGTTTCACAGCTTCATCTATTTTCCTGGATGAATTCAGTTTTGCTCTGGAAGTAGCCTATGAAATCTGATTTATGTTTTAGCTTGAGGTCTTTCATGCCGTGTTATTATTTATCGTGTTCCCATGTTTTGTTGTACGTATATGTGATGAATAAGGTCAAGATATCCCGTTTCTCATTGGTTCCCACTTTTTTGGGAAGCTGCTCTATAACGGCAGCTTGGTCAGACTGACTTTTGCCCCAGGCTACTGCATACTACTTTCCTTCCATACTACTATTATCCTACATACTACTTTCCTTTTCTTGGTCACAGTGATGCTATCAATACACCTTAGAAGGACCCACACAATTGCAATCATTCTCTCGGTGTTACTGCTCAGGATGCAAAAACAGTGGTGTCACCCACAGTGTGTCTATTTTTAGCACCAAACATTTCACTTCGATATCAAGTGAGTTTTTAAGAAATCATGCATATGTCTGACTTAATGACTCAATTAAACCAAGGCAAGTGGAGCTGTCAATGCATGCAATGTGAACACGTGTGTTTAATGTATTTGTTATGCAAATTATTTACATACAGTGTGCCATATTGTACTGCATGCCAATGGCTGACTTTGACACGAAATTGACAAAAACACAGTTGGTAAAGACAGTCTGCAGCTGCAAGCTGAAATCTGTGGCAGGAGCAACTACTGTCTAACATGCATTAAATGCAGCAAATGCTGTTGGTCTTTTATAATTAACTAAATATAAATAAAAACTTATATACTAAAGAAGTCAACACATAGAAACAATTTGTGTTGCACTACTTTACTTGTAATCTCTCCATTTGGAATGCAGACCAGAAGTATACTGTGGGCATGGGCGGCGCGTAATGTTGGCTTGGAGAGGCTAAGCCTCCCCAAAATTAATGCTGGGAAATCGTGAAAATAACGTAGACCTACATGATGTGTGAATATTTTTACAGATGATTTCAGAATGAACGCAGCAGCCGCAGCAGTAGAAGTTGCGTCCAGTGATGGTAGAACCTTGTGATCTCAGTGAAAGATAACAAACAGCCCTCTCTCTCTCTCCAACCTGTGCCGTATATTTATGACAAGTTGGGAGTGAGTACGCCTTACCATGGTGATAGACAGAGTCAGATCACGGTAGTTTTAGCAAAGATTCTAGAGTGACGCTCTAGAATCTTTGGTTTTAGGCCAAAAACAAAAATAGCCAATCAGCCACTCTAGCGCTGGATTTTAATAATGGAGGCTAGTCTCATATCAGCATGGATATACGGTCGTTTTTCCAAAAGAAAGAAAAAGAAAAACATCACATTTCTGCAGCCAGCACAATTCTCTTCCCCCACCCCCATCTCTCCTCATCATAGCACCAAAGTCCAAAGACAGGGAAGAGAGAAGGAGAGACCGACAGCCCGCTAACTGATTTCAATTGAATTTGAATGTTAAATAAAGTTTAATTTTGAAATAAGTCTGTCTTGTTTTGGTTATTATTGATCATTATAATTGCGGATATTATTCTTTATGAGACTCTTGCCAATGGTTAATTATAATCTAATGGCCAGCAGTTCCGCCCTCGCACTGTGTATAAAAGTTGGTCACGCAGCCTCCCCAAACGTCAGGACCACCCGCCGCCCATGTGTGTGGGGGTTTCATCAGATTTTAAAATTGTAACAATAGATCATAAGAATTGGCAGCACTCACCAGAGTTAAGGTTTGTATGGTGGTCATGAAAACTATATCAAACTATTTTATGTGAATAAAGTCTCAATTTCCAGCTGAATGTTTGTTTAATATTTTTATAAGCTACAGATCAGTGTGCAAGATGTAACAGTCATGTAAGGCATAAGACAATGAGAATTTTATATAAAAATGTTCAGTCAAAGGTACAGCCAATGATGCTAAGCAGAAAAAACAAACAAATTAACAATATTTAGCTCATAGCTCAATTTAGCCAGTCTGCCTCCTAAATAATAATATAAATTCTCTAGGCAAATTATTGTAATATAATATCTACATTATATTATTAAAATTGTAACAAAGTTTCTACAAGAAAACGGAAAGCACTTTAACTGGTCCCGGCTTATCCTGTTACTAGTTCCCAGGTCCCACTGTGTCACTTCTTGCCTTTGTTCCTTGTTCTGTGGGCCATGCGCTTCTTGTTTTTCCCTACAATGTGTCTCCACTGCTCACTCCTACCTAGTCAGGTAGTTACCTGTTCCCCTTTACCTAGTTAAAGCTTGTATCTTTAAACCCACATTTCCTCAGTCCTTCGTCTGCTGTTGTTTCAGTTCATATTGAATTTCAATGCATCTGCGTTGGATGTTGTATTCCCTGTATTATTACTGTGAGTAAAACCTCCAGAAGCGAGCATATCACATTTGCTCCTTAGTTCCAATAAAAAAAAAATGAAGGCTGTGTTGGACAAAAGCACCTGCTAATAAATGTACACAGAAACAATTAGGATAAACATAAACGTTTTAATTTCATTCAACTGCACTGACTGCGGCTTAAATATCCTGCCATTTCCTCCTGCTCTCCTTCTCCTAATTAACTCCCATTTCATCCAACCTGCCGTTAGGTATTTCATGCAGAAAATCACTCTGAAAGCTGGCCTGTGTGGGGCCTGCTTTAGCATTTGTGTTCTTTAAGCTGTGACCACGGCGACTAGACGAGCACACACAACAAGGTCAAGGTCTACTGCTCAGCCATCTGCTTCAAGCTTCACTTTCTCCAGGGCAAAGTAGGAATATGGATATGGTGTCTGCCAATGTTTGTGTGTGAAAGTGAGAGAAAGAGAGTCTGTAAATAATGGCTAGCGTGTGTGTGTGTGTGTTTATGTGTATTGCGTGGTGGGCCATGTAGTCTTGACCCATTGAAGTATTTCAAGGTATTAGAGAATAGACCTTCAGCTGTTTTTTGCGTCTATGCGTCTCTCACCTTCACAAGACAGACACAGACAAGCCTCCCAGTCAGATGGTGTGAGCAGAAAACTGTGAGGGTGGGGCTACAGCTGTTACTGAAGGGTGATAGTGAGAACAAATTACATGTTCTTTAAAGGTACAGATTGGTGCCTATATCATACGAAGAGCTTCACCTCTCCAGAGGTTTTTCCATTTTTTTAAATATTCATAAATGATACTTTTAAATGTTGTACTCAAGGTACTACTAGAAAGAGTGCAGTTAGGTTTATGAAATGAAAAAAAAAAAAAAATATTCAAGTCAAAACATCCCATATGTAATGATCAGGTATGCCGTTATTGTAATTTTGAAAAATAACTGATATTAACTCATCCAAACTAATACTCAGAATTTATATGAAAAATTGTACTACATCCAGGTCTTACTGCTCATAGCTTTAGGTCTGATACCCAAGGGTTGAACCCTAACCATAGGATGTGTTGGGAAAATGGTTGATAATGGCCCACATCCACCGTGGAGGTGCCCTTGAACTTATTGACATTGATATCAGTTAGTTAATGCAGCTGTCTAACAGATCTACACTAGCTTTTTGATAGTCACTATCCAAAAACATAAAGGCAAATCCAACTGATAATCCAACAATTGAGAGTAAATTGCCAGTGCTTCAGCTTTATCTGGCAGATTGAGACACTTTAATTAGGCTAGATGTAGAACATAAACAGATTGTACACTTAGTAAACTACCATTTGTTTCAAATTAGTCTGCCACATATGCTAACGATATAGCTACTTGTGATAGAGCCCTGTTGGGATGTCACAATGGGGATAAATGCGGTGACTAAATATCTCTCCCGGGATCAAACGAGTATAAATACTTATTCATAAGAGGCCTGAAGTTCAGAGGATTGAATGATACCTATTCAAGTTTTTTGTTATCCATGAGCCTTTTGAAGGGATGTACTTTGACAAGTGTGTCATCGAGGACGCTTTTTAAGTCAAATGTATTTATTTAAAAAAAAAAAAAATCCAAAGTTCATATAATCATCTGTAAACGGTAGCATTAACTGTGTATTTCTTTTTTCATTTCTCCATTGTGGACTGGAATATTTTATGCAAATTACAAGGTTATTTTACTTCGTACTTCCTTTCTATCTGTATGCAATGGATAGGACTCAAAGCGAACAGAAGCTTGTGCCGTCTGGCTAACTGAAATGACTTTATTGGCAAAGATGTTGTTGCTTGAAACAGCGATATTGCTATCCTGGTGGTCCCAGCTGTTGCCAGCTTAAGCCTTCTCTCTATTCTCTTAGTCATTACTGTTCAGCTCAACAGATGTGTTTGGCAAAGCCAGGGTTACTCAGTGTTTCAGACTGCCATAAGCCATAGTGAAGGAGGAAGAACAAAACAACAGCAGATCCTTAATGAAGCACTGGCTCTGAATGGGAAGACAAAACACACACATACACACACACTCACATGCGCGCAAACACACACACACACACACACACACACAAAAACACTGACACATAATAAATGCCTCCAAACGCTCACTATAAGTGACTGCCACTGAATGTGCAGGTTGGTGCAAACTCATCATTAGGCCGCTCCCATAGGGCATAAAGCTAATTTCAGCAGGGAGATGGGACAATGAGTAGGCATAGCATTAGCCTAGCACTGGCACTGTGACAACCTGGTCATGGAGCTAACCTGCTGCACATGCAAAATGCTGTTTTGTAACCCCACATAAAACAATGTTAAGGAGTGTACTGGTTTAATAGACTTCTCTGGTGATTTTTACTGGGAATATATTACCTTACCTGACTACATTACTACACTAAATTCCTACTTTTATGTGTAAAGGTATGAGCATTGATTTAAAAATACTGATTGATCCATTGTACATTTTTTGCTGTTGGATTAACTAAGGATTGATTGTAATTGCATGAGAGAATACTTGCAGTAAGTAATGTTTGGAGCCCTTCAACTCATAACACTGTTGTTCGCGGTCACCAAGTACAGGAAAATAAAATGGTTCAATTCTATTTTATTTGGGAATATTTCGTTCAGTGTGTGCACATAATGAACTGGCTGCAATTAGAACTTTCAACTACAGGGTTGGCACTGGTTGAAATGCTTTCCCTTGAATAGGAAGGAAGAGGAACAGACTAGCCATAGAAACACTTTATGCTTCACTGAAAGGACACACAAGGATATTATACTGACAGCATGTGTCCTTATGTAAAGATAAACTAGATACCTGTCACCTACAAGGACACCTATACATACATACTGTTAATTAGGCTTGATTGGTTGTTGACAGGGACTTTACTTCTCCCATTAAGACTCAGAATTAAAATAGATTACAAATATTTAATCAGATTCACTGATTAGATTATAGCATATACAAAATAACAATATTTGGCGTAGGCCCAGTCCATGGTCCAGGATTCGGCTTATCCGGACTCAGCAGATCCTGCCTGGTTCAAGCGGGCAGGGGGCGGAGCCTTCCCCCTGGACAAAGGACAGGGACCCATCTGGCGGTGGTGGGGAGGGAGGTGGGGATATCGGACACTGAGCCTGCGACAGCAAGAGCGAAACTGTTAGGCGGGTCTATAAAGCAGGTGAGTTCATATGATTGGACAAACGATTAGTGACGTAACGCTTAGAGTCTTCCTGGTAGAACTTTCGCTTAGAGCTTTCATATCTTGCTGTCAACACACACACACACACACACACACACACACACACACACACATTGTTATCAGCTTCCTGTGTTTACCTGAAATTAGCCTCTCTATGCAAATGACTGGTAAGTCTGTGGTGTCAAGCTAGCATGTGTTTACAGGTGCTGGGGATGATTAATTACACACTGAGCTGAGGCAGGGTAGCCACATGAAGAGGCTTGGATTTGCTCTTCCCTGCAGCTCTGATGACAGCACTGTGAGGATATGTACTCGTGCGCGCACACACACACACACACAAATACATTCCTCAGCCCCATAAGCACACACGCAAAAAGGCAAAAGAGAAGGAGAGATGCTCACAAAAAGAGCATGTGATACATGGCCAGTAAGAAGCTGTGACAGTGGCCCACTGTTCCCAGCAGAGAGCCTTCTGATTCACTGAGCACATTTAGCCAATCAGCAGTCACAGGTAGCCAGTCTTTGTTACAAGCAAACCTTCTGAACTGACCCGTTTCATCGGCTGCTCATTAGCTGAGAACTCAGCTGGGTGGCTGGTTTTGTGTAGTGTGTGTGTGTGTGTGTGTTTGAGAGAGAGGGAGTGAGAGAGAGAGAGTCTGTGTGTGTGTGAAAGAGAGAGATGAGATGGAAAAACAACAAATAGACTACAGCTACCTCATATTACTTTCCATGTTTCCATCTGTGTTACTTTACACCAACATTAAAGTTAATCCTTTGATGTTTGTCTGTATGACTTCTTCTCATCTTTTGTTAGAACAAATTACTCCACATCAACGTCTCACAACAAGCATCCAATAACCTAAAGCGGTTTTCTATTTTATCATAAATCATTTTAATAATTCATGATATAATTTCATATGGTATGTTTGTGTCAACATAAAATTCAATAATTGGCTTTAATTGGTCTGGAGCACTGATCAGTCAATCATAATGGCAGAGTATTCTAGTTACACACACACACGCTCTAGTGAAATGGTTATGAAGCAAAGCAAATACATAGCAACACTAATTGTATCAGTTAATGGTGCATTACTGTTATATAGAAAGGGTTCATCCTTTGCAAAATGTAGGTGGATTTTTAGAGATATTTGAAAAATATGTTGTTTTTATAATATTTTTCATGTCATCTCTCTCTCTCTTTAGTTCATTGCACATCCCTTATCAATCTAATTTTTTTTTTCTATCTATGGGAAAGCAATGGCAAAGAAACATCTTTACGCCAGTTTCTAAACAGACTAATGACAATCCATTAGCTTATATAATGATTATGTGGCACTAAGCTCTCAATAACTGCCAGCGCTTTCAATTGCTTATCAGTTTCAATCAGTCTGTGTGTACATAGATGAGCAGCAATTCATATTTCCAGTGTTTTGGCCAGTGCAATAACAAGGTAATTTGTCCGTCAGTACCTGTGTTCTTCACTTTCCTCTGCGCAATTATACAGCAATATTTTTTTTCCTAAATTGTGTCTGGAATGTCCAGGAAGCAAATCATATTACACATTACACTGCACAGCAGGACAGTTGAGGGAATATTTCTTTAATGCACAGTGACAGTGGGACTCTTGAGTATCAAATTAACCTTCAATTTCCCAAGACCACAGAGACATGGAAGCTTTTATAGATTTCACACACAAAGACTAATGTTTGGCTTTTTGTGCAAGACAACAGCATCCGTACAAGAATGCATGCTGATTTTTAGTCTTGTGGTTAGCAGCCGCATCAGCTCCAATCATCAGCATGTCACATATGATCTGTGACTGAGACTAACAAAAAGACAGGCCACCCCTCCCCCATATATATTATATATTATATATTATGATATATTAACTTTTCATGAGACTTTTCAACATTGTCACACCAACAACACAAGCAATAAGCAAAAAACAATTATTGTTATTATTATTAGGCCTATTAGAAGTAGTGGTAGATGTGGTATTGGGCTAGAAGTAGTAGCAGAAGTGTAGCTTCAAGGCTCTTGGTATATTTAATTACTTACTGGTTTATCTGATAGACAAATGAGATCATGACAACACAAAGAAAATAAAATTATTAGTAATATTCTTATTAAGATGACATTACTCAGTAGGATATTGTACCTGCTTAAACTGTGTAGTAGTATCTAGTACCTAGACCATAGAGGTTATAATATATATATATATATATATATATATTATGGAAGGCCAAACAGGAAATATTGAATGAAACTTGATATATTTTGAATGAAACCAGATATATATGGAATGAAACTTTATATATATTAATGAAACCAGATATTTATGGAATGAAACCTGATATATATGGAATGAAACTGATATATATTGAATGAATCCAGGTATTTATGGAATGAAACCTGATATATATTGAATGAAATCAGATATATATATATGGAATGAAACTTGATATATATGGAATGAAACCAGATATTTATGGAATGAAACCTGATATATATATGGCATGAAATTTGATATATATATTGAATGAAACCAGATATATATATGGAATGAAACTTGATATATATGGAATGAAACCAGATATTTATGGAATGAAACCAGATATATATGGAATGAAACGTTATATATATATATTGAATGAAACCTGATATTTATGGAATGAAACTGATATATATGGAATGAAACCAGATATTTATGGAATGAAACCTGATATATATTGAATGAAACCTGATATATATTGAATGAAACCAGATATATATGGAATGAAACCAGATATTTATGGAATGAAACTTGATATATATGGATTGATATATATATATAGAATGGAAGCAGGTAGAATAGGCCTATATAGCTCACTTGGTCTCTCCTCTGTAGGAATGATTACGAAGGTCAAACATGGCAAGTAAAAGATGGGAAATAGTAGTCTCTCTTCAACAACGACGACTTTCTCAATTGCTCAAGAATGCAGCAACAATGTCGCCCCTGCCCATAATGGAATTGAAAGTTGATGATGAAGTACGTTAAATTCTCAGCAGGGGTGATCAAAGGAGAGCACCAAACGATCCACGCCTTGAGGCTAGTGTCTACATGGGCCTACAAAACAGCTGTTTCAGGCCGACCGTCAGTAGCATGCAAAGTCCACATCAATTGCCAGCACCATCATATAATCTGAGGCGTTTGTCCAGAATGAACGCCAGACGGCAGACAATTTAAATAATCTACTGTTGAAATATTACGAGAGACTACGATATCCGTGCTTGACTTGCCATGTTTGACCTGTGTACTCGTTCATCATTGCGTCATACAGAGGAGACCCAGTAAGGTTGACCAAAGCAGTGCCAGCTCGAAATTTCACGTCCATTGTATATATATCGCATTTTTCATTCAATATCGTTTTGGTACTTTGCGTACACGCCGCGTTCTTAAAAATATATATTTTTTACGGACAACTGGAGCAAAATAGAAATTGTTCACACAAAAAAATCCAAAGACAATGTAACTTTTATTTATTTTTTTGTAGGCAGAAATGCTATACTCCTTTCATCAACAAGGGATTTTACCAGAATTACACAGTGAAATATGCGATTTCATTCCATTATATGGGTTCCATTCCATATATATATCAGCTTTCATTCCATATATATCTGCTTTCATTCTATATATATCGGGTTTCATTCCATATATATCAAGTTTCATTCCATATATAT
>JAGFZM010000140.1:154989-235294 GCA_017657215.1 Limnothrissa miodon
ATATATATCAAGTTTCATTCCATATATATCAGGTTTCATTCCATATATATCAGGTTTCATTCAATATATATCAAGTTTCATTCAATATTTCCTGTTTGGCCTTCCATAATATATATATATATATATATATATATATATTATATATTATATATTATATATATATGAAGTTAATTAAGAAATTCAATTTAATTATACATTTAATTATACATTGATACAGCAGCATTTACAATAGTGTTGTGTCATGGTGCACCCAAGAGCAACAGGGGAAAGGAGGAAAAGCAAGGCTTCATTTAGGTTTTCAGCAAAGGTAGTGGTGTCAAATTTTATTAAAAGATTTGATGTGAAGGTTTTAATACATCAAGTGTATCACAAAAGATTTAATCAAGGTTTTAAAATCTATGAAACAAAATAAATTAAACATAGGGCAGTGTGGATGAAGGCATTTGAAAGGGAAAAAAGTGTAATGGATTAAACAGGTAGATTATAAATCCCATGATGAGGTTCTCAGGCGAAAGAAATGAACCATGATACAGCTGTATCTCAGCATGACTACTCCGACATGAGAGCTCATTTGGGAAGTGAATAAATGTCTTCACATCACAGTATAAAAGATCTTAAATCATTGTTAAACTCTTGCTGGGCTTCTTAAAGACAATAACTTCATCTCACCCATTTCAGAGCCAAACTTTCACAGATATTTATTAGAGACGACAGGTCTCATTTATGCGGCCATTTTACAACGTCATTTTACAGTGAAGGTGCCTTTGTTATTATTTAAACATTTTTTCACAGATTTGTTAGTCATTTATAATTAAAGTTCATATTGAATGTCAAAGAAATCAAAGCTGAAAAATACCCTATATTTTAGGTCAGCCATTCTTGCAAGAAAAAAAAAATGGGTTGATATGCATCATGCATTATGTATTAAATTAGCATTTTATTCATTTGCATGTTTTAAGCCAGTAGAGATTCTTTTCAGTTAGATTTAATGGGTTTATATCACTGAAACACACACACACACACACACACACACACACACACACACACACCTTTTTAAACAGTAAGTGTGAACTGTTTTGGCCAAGTGTCCATTTCAATGACTACAGTAAACATCTAATCAATAACATTTGCAGCTGCCTACAAGATTTTATAGTGACAGTTCTCCTGACGGGTAAAGAGGCAAAATAGTGGGACAAGTATCTGCAAAACAGAGAATTTGAGAGAAAATCTGAGAAAATCACAGTATTGGTTTGTGCACACACTGTGTGCAAGTGCATGCAAGAAGTTCTTGTCTTGTAGAAATATCTTGTTGAAATATGAGACAAAGACATGATGTAAACTTAGGCCTACAGTAAATAATCATTTGAATCAATCAATAGCAAGACTCTGGCAGTGTACCTGTGCTCTTACCTTATATGGTATTTTATGACACTGCCTGTAGACTGCCAGCATTATGGTACCTGGGATAGGTTGGCTATTTGCAGTGAATGATTACTTACTTAACCAGTAGTTCTTAACTAGACTGGCTTTAGGACCCACAAGTAAGACCCGACCCCAGCAACATCACAATGTAATTGTGTTAAAATATTAACATTCACTGATCATCTCTATATTCAGAGATGCAATCATTAATATTTCTAATAGAAAAAAATACACCCCTACAAATCCACGACCCCAAAAAACTCTAACTCCAGTTAGAAAACACTGCTCTCTAAACACATGCTGTACAGGTTTAATATTTGAAGTCTTTTATCTTAATCGACAATGCAATTCATGCAACACATTCAAAAAAAAAGCATCAAACAACAGACTGTAAAGCAGTATGTCTCGGGCCACAAAAGAAAAAAAAAACGAATCACATTTTTATCCAGTCTGCCGCTGTTTATATTCAATGTGATTCATCAAAGGGACCATAAAGCTGGTGCTTAATAACTCGGAAACCTGTTTCAGCGGCGATTTAATTGAACAAAAGCAATTTCTCTGTCAAGTGTTAAAAAATGCCACTTCAATTCAGCAGGGCCTTGTTGGGTAAATTCCCAATTACCCAGATGGTTGTTCAGCCCTCAGTAGATATAAATAACACTGGAATGACTCTGTGCTTGTGGGATACTGCTGCTGCCCAAAGTGAAATCATTAAAGTCAATCAGTGAATCCTCTTTTTTTTTGTCATTTTACAAACTGTTCACTGTTACCAGGTGACTGCTGTTGCTGTTCATCTTTGCTCTTATTTCAAAATGTGCTAAGTAATGGATAGAGTCATGTGGGAATTCTTTTTACCATGGCACTATGAGATTGTAAATATGGTTGATCTTTAGTGCATCAGTGTTCAGCAGTGTTTAGTACTGCCATATCTAAGCCTACTCACGTTGGCCAACTAAAACCCTGCATCTTTCAAATGATAATGAGCCGTATTGCTTCATCCACTGCAATGCAGCTGTGCCAATGTAGTTTATCAAAGACTAACACCTAGCAGTTAACAGCCTGGAAACATTTCAATAGCAGTTTAACCAAAAAGTAACTACCCTGTTAATGCAAAACGGTCATTGAATGGAAAATTCTTGAAAGGAAACTTCCAATTTCTCTGCATTAAGTAGCAACAGTGCTAGTTATAGTGATAGGAATACAATAGTCTAACAGGCTAACAGTCTTCATAAATTGTTTTCGAGATGTAGCCTAGTTTGAGTATGTACTGTAGGCGCGGTTGTTTAGTGCAATTTAGTCTAATGCCTAGGTCATACATGTCAAGGATGTGGGAGTTCTAGACTTCTTTGCATGGGGTATCAAAGGATATTGGAGGCCATAGGGGCGGCCATGCTGTGACAAAGTGCTTTGGGGTGTCAGGGGGTTATTGACTGGGATTTTTTTTTAGCTATAGTTGTTTTCTGGTGTATTTGGTTGTATATCTCGTGGCATGTAGTAGTTATTCAAATACCTCTATGCCACTTAATTTCAATACTGTTACTTTTAAGCTCATATTACTGTTAGTGGTCATTAACACATAACATATTTTCTTCTTTTCAGGAAAGTCTATCCAGATCTGGCAATATCTATTTTCCTATTTGTACAGCTATTGCTTTCTGGCAGTAGAAGAACCACGGCAGTAGGACACTTTATCACGTCACAATTTGCTCCAATTTATGTACTGAATGAATGAATATTTTATTCATTTTCATATTTTATTCCCATTTTATCGCACTGGGTGTAATGGGGGTGTAAATTGACTGCATCAAAAATCCGCGCCCTGGCCATGTGACTGATGGAGGTCTGAGAACGTCTTCTGATAAGAAAAATAATGATAGGATGAACAGGTTTGGAGTGTGAGAGCGACATGGGGTGAGATAGGAAAATGACCACAGGTTGGACTCCTTGAATCTTACATTTTCTTATTTACACTTTCTGTCTGTTTTCCTATGAGTTACTATTCCTACTTTTGTCCCATTCTCCACTTCAGCATTCATGGATGTCCTAATTGTCACACTCTTTCCCTTCTCCCCTCACATTTTCTTCCTCTGTCTTTTTTTTGTATCCCACTTTCACTCTCCCTTTCTCTGTCTAGCTCTCTTTTATTTTAAATCATTCTGCCTTCTCTCCTATATTGCTCTCCCCCCCCCCCTCTCTCTCTCTCTCTCTCTCTCTCTCGCTCCCTCTCTCTCACTCACACACACACACACACGCGCACACACACACACACACATTTACAATCCAATTCAGAGTTGCTTTATTAGCATTGGTAAATGGTAAATAGACTGCATTTTTAGGGAGCTTTTCACTCCAAGCTCCAAGCACTTTACAATTTCATGGCTCCCATTCAGCCTTTCACACTCACCCGCCTCCAAAGCACCAAAAAGTTTTTAAGTTTAGTGTCTTGCTCAAGGACTCTTCGACAGGGCCAACAGGAGCCGACCCTCTTGCTGCTGAATGGCACCTCTGTCTCCTGTATCGCCATCTCTCTCTCTCCTTCTCTCTCTCTCCTTTTCTCTCCCTCTCTCATGATGAAATTTCTGATGGCAGTGAGGAGATGTGAGGCTGCATGTGTTTGCTGTCTGTAGGAATGTAATTAGCTTTGTCGGGAGGAGATAATGAGATTTACTCCACCATTAGGCAGAGAGAAGGGCGTGTTAGCGCACACTATCCGAGAACAGCGAGACACAGATGCTAATACAGCCCTGATAGACACAGCGCCCTTGTGTGAAAGTAAAACTGTGTGTGTGTGTGTGTGTGTGTGTGTGTCTGTCTGTCTGTAGAAAAAGAGAGAGACAGAAAAAGTGAGTCAGAGAGGGTGTCAGGAGGCTATGGTGCACAACCTCCCATCAAAACACAAGACTGTGTATACCTGTGTGTGTGTGTGTGTACTTGTATGTATGTGCATGTGCACCCTTCTGTGGTAAATAGCTAAGCAAAGTGAAAGGAGAGAGGAGAAAAACACCCAAATTAGTTAAGCGAATGCTTTCTCAAGAAGAGCTGAATTAGAGTAAGAGAAAGGGAAGGACTTTTGGGGTACAATATTGAGTTTGAAAAACAAAAAGAGACAGACACACACAGATGGCGAGGCCGTTTCATTACAGCCAAAGCAGAGTCTGTATTCTGCAGAAAGGGCTTTTAGACGCGGGCAGCTTGAAACTCAGAGCAGATATGAATTGCCCACTCAATTTACACTCACAGAAATGCTTGTCTTGGAGCCGATTCCCTCATAAACCGAATAGCACAGACACACACACACACACACTCTCACACACAATGCATGAAGCACATTATAGACATACATTTCAGATTACACACACAATATGTCTTTGTGACATTTGTTGCATCATGCATTCATGTACACATACTCTCACACACACACACACACACACACAGACACACACACACACGCACACACACACACAGGCCTTGGGCCCAGTCCATAAACTATCGAGCAGAATCAAATGAAGTGGAAAAGCACACAAAGAGCAACACCTCAGGAGGGCGGGGGTGCCCCTGAATTAATGGACTATGGGGAATCCAAAAGTGTGTGTGTACGTGTGTGTGTGTGTGTGTGTGTGTGTGGAGAGAGAGACATTTGTCTTTTGTCTCTGGCTCACTAGTCCCATTGCCCACCTGTTAATGTTTGCAAACACACACACACACACATTATTTGTCCTTCATCTTTGACGTTTTATTGGTCTCCTTAAACATTCTTATTGTATAAGCAAGGTCCTGTATTTGTTTGTTTGACACTTGACCTTTGCTTGAGTTAGCGCTTCATCATATCGAGAGAGTGATGAAATCAAATTTTTCCTTTTGAAATGTCACCCTTGAATTTCAAAATATAGTGAATATTATGATAGTTGGATGGGGTGCAGGGAGAGAGAGAGAGAGAGAGAGAGAGAGAGAGAGAGCAATATTAAAGTAACAATTATACACTATGGGGCCAAGCTAAATCAACTAGACCAATCACAATGCTCTATCTTTGTATGGGGGGTTTAGTTTGATTATGACACAGCTTCAGTGTTACAAGTAGTTTAGGAAAATCGGTCGTTTGAATCGGCATTGGCATTGACTTTTAAAGAGACCTTAGACTTGGGCTTTCCTTTGAAAGTGAGCCAAACAGACACCCATGTCACTGGTTTTAAAGAAGGACAAATTTGCTGTTTTGCTGAGGTTTTGCTAAATCTTCATGGTCGTAGCTTTGTCCTGTTGTTTACAAAGGTCCTTTGCTCCTATGCGTCAAAAAGTATCTATCAAAGACACATCATTAATACTGTGTCCATGGTCTACACCTGAGTGTTTCCAGGACGATTCAACCTCACATAATGCAAAAACACCCACATAGGTATGTAGGAAGATGTTGTGACTGGAGTAGAGTTGTCAAGGAGCTGATCAAAAGGTTAACACACACACACACATACACACACACACACACACACACACACACACGCACATGCACGCACAAGCACAACCATCACTTGCTTAAAGAGAGTGATTATAGTCTAGTGCCTCACAGCTTGTTCAGGTTGAGACGCTTTCAAACCCCTTCAGCTTCTGCAAAGAACCAAAGCAGAGAAGAGATTTGATGACAGATTGCAGACACACACACACACACACACACACACACACACACACACACACAAACAATTAAAAGGCTCGTTTTCCTATCCTTCAGACAACTGATGCTTGAACAAACAACACTCATACTGTACATATCATATCTGAGCAATCTAATTAATCAATTATTTGGGTGTGAGATAAAGACTTGTACAATGCCTTAAAAAAGGAAAACGGACAGAATAGCTTCTCATCGTCCTACCCCCATATCACCCCGCCACATATGGCACAATGATCCCTCTTTGGTCTCCCTCGCTCAATACAAACAGCACCCTCACACTCAGTTGCAAAGCAGAGGCCCTGGGGTAAGGTGTATAGACAGCCGTCTCTCATGTCTCTCTCTTACTGCTTTTTACACACACACACACACACACACACACACACACACTCAAGTAGATGCCCTGGAGTAGGGTGTTTGGACAGCCGTGTCATCAAAGAGGGATGCTTTTTACTTTAGTTGGTCTCCTGAGGGTTTTTTTCTGTGAACTAAACCAGAAAAAAACCTTTCTCTCTCATCTCTCTCTCTCTCTCTCTCTCTCTCTCTCTCTCTCTCTATCTATCTATCTAAAACACCCACCCATCCATTCCACACCACACACATATACACACTCCAACATCAGTAAGGAAAATGTCTTAAGGCATTCTGAGTAATACCACCTGGTGTGTATGTGCACCTGTGTAAATCTCTCTCTCTGTCTCTATTTCTCTCTCTCTCTCTCTCTCTCTCTCTCTCTGTGTGTGTGTGTGTGTGTGTGTGTGTGTGTGTGTGTGACAACACAGGTTTTATCACAACACAAGGGACAACACAGGTTTTATCAAGCCAGAGTGGCTAGTGGCCGTGTGTGTTGGGCTAATGTTAAAGGGATAGTTCGGTTTTGAACACATTGAGCCCCTTTCACAGGTTGTCTAAAATGAAATAAAGTGGTTGACACCAAAATCTTGATGATTGCTCCTGTCTCGGCTATTTGGGAAATATAGAATCGCCTCTGCCTGCCTTTAAAATGGCTAGCAATGGGCATGTGTTGTTTCTATCCTTTAAACACTGTTTTTTAAAAAGTGCTACTCATGGAGTGAGTGGCATTTGCTGATGTTCCAACCGAAGTATCGTAGCAAAATACAGTTTCTGTCATGTTTTATTTGCCATTTTGTAAGTCCCATAGGGATCTATTTGCTCCTTCATATAAACAAAGTGCTAAATAAAACATGACGGAAGCTTTATTTCGCTACGATACATGTTTTGGAAAATCATTGAGCACCACTAACCACTTGATGAGTAGCACTTTTTAAAACCAGTGTTTTAAGGATAGAAACAACACATGCCCATTGCTAGCCATTTTGAAGGCAGGCAGAGGCGATTCTACATTTCCCAAATAGCCGAGACAGAAGCAATCGTCAAAATTTCAATGTCAACCACTTTATTGCATTTTAGACAACCCGTGAAAGGGGCTCAATGTGTTAAAAACCGAACTGTCCCTTTAACATTACCATATATCCCTCCATGTTATGGACTAAAAGTGTCTGCTTAATAATCCCTATAAAACCACTCAAACTTTAAGCTTATGTTAAACATTTACGTGGCCATCAGGGTCCACCAGATGTGCCGTTGAAGCAGCTTGTTCAGAGATCATGTGCTATGCAACAAGTAGTCTCTACTGGAATCTGGAGTGGATATCGTGGCTTCACGTAATTTAAAAGAACAAAACAATTAGTTCTGTCTTTTAGTGCAAAGTTTCAGTTGTGTGTAGAGTGTAGTTCCAGCAGTTGATGGACCACTAGAGTTTAAAAGTATGATATCATGTGGTTTGTGAGTTTGTGATACACTGGGGCAACCTGTCTCCTAACCAATAACATGGAGAACACAAGCATTCAATTTCAGTAACAATCAGGCCTAGGCTTCTCCATGTTTACTTTGAGTAGATAATTAAATAAATGACACCTGGCTGCAGCTGAAAGTAAAAGACAGACCCCCCCCCCCCCTCTTCCCACTCCACTTATTCCACCATAATTACTAAACTTCTTTTTATTTCTCTAAGAACCTTCAGATTTAGCGCTGTCCATGGTGCTGAAGCCATGAGACTCCCACACACACAGCAGCTGGGTCCCCAGCAGGACATTTATCTGTGCTCTCCACTGTGAGGAATATGTTGATTGTGGCCCCATTTATTCTCTGTGGGTGATTGAACTTCACAGCCCTTCATCAAAGTGTTGTACGCCTGAAATCTCCATGGGGTCGCCATGGTTTGAAGCACCACTGAACATGCATTGTAGTTTTAAGAAAAGACCACTTCTGACCCAGATGAACGTAAAAATGAGCTGAGTTCCACCTACTGATGAGAAGAAATGTACACCATTATTCTGTCCTAGTGGTCTCATCAGCAGTTGGGGAGTCCATGGGGAAGGTGACCCTGAGTTTCACCGGTCCGTTCTGCTCCATTCACACACACACACACACATACACACGTAGTACAGCTCACACATCACTCTCCCACACTCTAAAGAGAGAGATGAAAGAAGACACCGGAAAGGAAAAAGACAAAGGATGAGGAGAGAGAGTGAAAGACAGAGAGCGAGAGTTAGTTTAGACTGAGGAGGTGAACTAGTGAGGAGACAGTTCAGGAATTTAATATAATAAAAAAGTAAGAATGGCTAAAGAATATAGCTATCTGTGGTAACAAATTTAGTTAGAAGCTGCCTTCTTTTATCAGAGAGAAAATATTTATTAAATGAATTAAGCAGCCAAATTCAAGCAGATGTTCCAGCAAGGCAAGTTACAGAAACCTACTGAACCACTGCTATTGAAATGGGAGTCCAAATAAATTCATAACACATTGAACTCACTAATATCCTCCTACATGATGTAAATTTGAGAAAGGTTTCAGAAAAATGCTCCTCTCCTGAGCATCAAAACAATAAAATGAAAATGTTCACTGATTTCCCAGAACTGACCAAACTCATTCATGTGCTAATACACATACAATTAACTGCGATTTGGTTTGGCTGTAAAGTCAGGACTGCCAAGTAATTTTCTCTCTCTTTCTCCCTCTCTCTCTTATTATTATCCGCAGTCTGTAGATACTTCCAATCTGGATTAATTGGAAGCACATAATTTATTAATTTGTCGACTCTAATAGAATATTCTAGCATGGTTCAGCTTCAGGCCCCACCATCATCATCACCATGCAGTAGAATAAAAACATGACATCCCCCATTAAAACCTCGCCGAGCACCTCACACTTTTTCCTGCATATAATTACTTCTTGCGTGCCTCTTCTCATCACTTCCCTCTCGTTTGCCATTTTTTTGCCATCTCTCTCCAATCCCCCATTTCTCTCATTTTCCCCCTTTCTCTGTCATTTTCTTTTCACTCTAGGATTGCTTCTCATGCTTTGTTATTATGTTTCCCCTCCTGTAAGCCATTAGTCCCTTTCCACCCCCTCACATTCTCATCCCATTTCTCAGACACTATGTTATTGAGCTGCTTGACCTTCTTGCTTCAGTTCTCTCCTATCGCTACAGTACGTTCACATCTCTTTCTGTCACTCTCTCTCAATTCCCCCCCCCCCCCCCCCCCCCTCTCTTCACTACACCAGGGGCGGAGCCAGACTTTTTTACATGGGGTGGCAAAAGGGTGGCCAGGGATATTGAAGGGGTGGCCATGCTGTAACCAATTAAAGTGGGGGGTCCCGGAAAAAAAATAATGAGCTAGTTTTGATTTCCTGTATTCTGGTGTATTTTGTGGCATACATGGAACCATGTAGTACTCATTCAGTTAGGTCTAACTCATGAACGAAATCCATCTGAGCGAAGAGGTCAGAAATCAAAGTATTCATTTATTTATGTAACATAAAGGTGCTTTCTGCAGTAAAAGGAAAATGCATGTATACTGAATTTATACTTATACCACATGTTAACACTTTCTACATTTTGGGATTGATGCTGCTGCACCTGAGCAATCAATAAAAAGATTTTTGCTCTCTAGAGGCCCACCGTTGTTTAGCCCAATGGTTGAGTGAGTTACCGGTGTGACAGATTGTCTCATAGCTTTCAAAAAAGCCCATTGACTGAAAGTGACGACGTTCAATTGAATCCCGAATTAACAGCACACCGAGACGTTCGGGCACACCGGAACTTTTGGGCAGACACATTCTAAAAGGAAGCACAGTTAAACTCTAGAAGGCAGCTATCGATAAACGTTGCCATGCAGAAATACAAACAAAAATTGAAAACCAAGGGCGTATGGATGTAACGTTACAGTACAAATCCAGCTAATTTGTAAGCCCTTAGTTACCCTAGTCTAACGTTACTAGCTAGATTTTGTCTGGATTGTGAACTTGTGAAAGGACTACTTTGCGAAAGCCACTGTCACTGTTGGCAAAGTGAGAAAACCTATCCAAAGACATTATGGAGAAATAACTTGCCTCCAAATCGCACGGACCCGTACTTCCCTGGGAGGTGGGTCTGACTTCATTGTCCAACTTCAACATAATTGACTCCAACAGCTACTGCTGTCAGAGGCACGTTAGTGTGAAATGTGTGTGTGTGTGTGTGCTAATGCAAAATGTGTCCCAGCGGGAAACAAATAGGCGGAACTAAAATATCGCGGCCGGAACCAACATTCTGTGGGACATATCGTTTATTATAAAATTATTGTACGGCCGTGGGGTGGCCAGGGCGTGGTCTGGGGTGGCCATGGCCACCCCTGGCCACCCCGTAGCTCCGCCCCTGCACTACACTTTTCTTGAATGTTTCACTTGTGTCTGCCCACATTCCTCAAACCTTCTCATCTTCATTTGCCATGGAATCCCTGGGGGTGTTTCAAATCGATCTGACCCCAAAATAGTCAAGATTTTAAAAGGACAATATGTTGTAGAGTGTTTTTGGACAGAGTTTGGAAAATCACTCTCTCATGGCACTTGCATTATAATCAGTCATAAAGTTGTGTGACTAAAATATCTTATCTTTTGTGTGTGGCAAAGAAGATAAGGTTGTATGATATACTGTATACTGTAGGTCAGTACAAGGTGCTGTTATCTGTTCTATCGAGTATGGATTGATTTATTGATGATTTGAGGTACTCAAATTGAAATCATAATTTCTATTCCTAATGTAATATCTTAGGCCTTTCTAATAAAGCATATGAATCCTAAATTGACTGTATTTTTTAGCGAGTACTCTCAAAAACGTACTACGTCTTACATTCACTCGCCAGTGGCAGAGGCTTCCATGCAAGATGCCAACCTGCCACCAGGAGCAATTTGCGGTTCAGTATCTTGGTCAAGGACAGTCTGTTAGGATCAGATGAAGAGGACTCGAATCTGCAACCCTCCAGTTGCCGAACGGCATGTCTACCACCTGCGCACTCATTGTCCCACATCACCAGATGAGGACTGAGACCAAGTCAGGATTTGATCATTTGAACCACCATTGGCTTTCACATTGAAGGAGTAAGACTTGATGTTTTCTTTGAAAAAGGCACTCAAGTCAATTGTTTCAAAGAAACCCCTATTTGCCAACATTACTCTGATTAGACCTATTCAATTCAATGACCATTTGAGAGCCCCTAGCTCAGTCAGATGGCCTGGCTATACATTCTGATGTTCTGTCTATATATTCTGTTATAGCCTGGCTTTTCAGTCTAACTGTATACAATATATGCAGGACTTCTTATATCACCACCTTGGATGCAGCTGTTCAGTTAAATGCAATGCATTCTTCAAGTGGAGGAAAAATGACTGACAGGTCAAATACAAGAAGCTTTAATAGCAATATCAGACACAGATAACTCCCTTCCATAACTTCAGTGCTTCACCTTCTGAAAAGTTCTTTAGCTAATTACAAAGGACTCCTCTACCTCTCGATTGCTTAGAAGACAACTCATCTTCTCACCATTATGAATGCTTAGGCCACACCCATTCTCAGGGACCTATATTGTCAACCAGCAAACACCATGGTAAAATTTCCACTGCAGCATTTGAACATTACACAACTGTAAAGCAGAGATCCTTTTATTTCTGAAATTGATTGAGAGTGCAAGGTTATTTAGAGGGCCATTGTATGGGCCATTAATAATTGTAAAAAAAGGGGCTCACACCTTTACTTCCTGGCAGCAGTCCTTCATGAGAGATCCTTCAGTTGAATGACCCCTGCAGCCCCTGAAGGGCTGTCTGTACTGAGAGATTTACAGCCTCTATTAAGATTAACTGGCTGTGGTCAAGAATGGAACATACACCAGTAGAGGGCACTGTGCTAAACCCTGATAGAACTGCACAGTTAGCTTACAGTGTTTGACAAATCAATTTCACCTATTATTTGTTTCATCTATTTAGGGAGTGTGGACATAGACAATGTCTCAACAGTGTGTAAAATACAGTTTGTAATAAAAAAAAAAGAGAGAGAGAGGGGTGAATGTGAATGGTGAGAAAGGTGAATGTTAAACCATATTGTGGAAGCTTAAGGATACTAGAATATCCTACAAGAAAAAAGAAAAGTATTACACAAATTTACACAAAATGGTATAACATTTTTCACCTTGCCTTTTTGGGGGAGAGTTTGTGCATGGCCACAAGGCTCTTCTGAAAACAACAGCCATTTTAGGTGAAATGTAACCAACCCATCCCAAAAGTGAAGGGAGTGGAAACAGATGGAATCTACCAAGGTTAATATGAATTAGCTATAGCCTGGAAGTTCTCTGGAAATTCTCTTTAACCATTATCAGACCAGTTGGCCAACATTATCTGGCAAATAACTGATCAACACCAGATGTTACTGCTAATAATGTTATTTTTGAATAGTATGGTGCTAAACCTTTCCTGCCAACCTTTTTTCCTCTCAGTGTTTTCATTCATAAATAACCTTTGGCAAATCTGTGACATATTTGGCAGATAGTTTCATAATACTGAAGCTTCATTAGGCATATGTGAGACTGCTTAATTCATGGCTTCATGGTTTGTGTGTGTAATTGTGCGTGTGTATGTGTGCATGCACATGTGACTGTGTGTAAATGTGCTGTGTGTGTAATTGTGCGTGTGTGCATGCACACGTGACTGTGTGTAAATGTGTTGTGTGTGTGTGTTTGTGTGGGCGCATGTGTGTAAACGCATGTGTATACGAGTGTGTCTTGGAGGGGGGGGCCCTGTAGGAGGTGCTTTGACCCCAGCACCACGCTGCCTGGCCGTCCTCTTGAGTGATGGAACGGGAGCTGGAGGAGTCCTCCTCATCCACCTGGGGTTACTGTTAGCAAAGCCAAGCAGTGTAATTGCTCTCCACTGAGATCACACCTGTTCATCGACTATCAATCAGGGCCAATGGAGGTCACAGAGGAGACGTCTGTGTGTGTGTGTGTGTGTGTGTGTGTGTGAGTGTGTGTTTACGTATCTAGAGAGATGCATGACTTGAATAACAAACATGAATTTGGTACCAACTGCTCAGAGTGACAAATTTAGTCAACTTATGTACACTTCCAATATCTTGCCCATTTGAAGGTTTTTGTGATGTTGTGTGTTTGGTGTGTAATATGCGGGTATACTTTATAATTCCTAGTTGATATGTAGTCATATATTTTCCACAGACATACCAAGCATGCTGCATACTCTCCACAGTGATACCTTGGCTAGTGATGAATTTTCTCCTTTAGGGAGACCAGAGCCTTTAATTGTGCTCCGCAGAGATGACAGATGACCAGAGGTCAAAAGCAGAGAGTAGTGAATAGGTTAATATGCAGGGAATAATGTGTAAGGCAGGTGTAAGGCAGTGACACTCATTCTCCAATAACCGTTACACAAATTTAACCATGTAGGTTTATCTTGTTATGATATGTTGGATGCTAGGTGCTACTTTGATTGGTAATCTTTAAATGTGACAAACAATGGATAAATAGCAAATTGTACATTGTTCATGTTGAAATAAAAATGATTTGAGTCTTTACCAGTCCAATTCCAACCTTGAAGGAGTCATAGAACACATTTTTGACCATCAGAAATTGCTCAATAATAGTGCACGCAAATTTGTGTGTCTGAAAGTGACTCAGGAGCACTGCTAGAGCGTCATTTACAAGCTCATTTAAAAGGGTTAGAACGAAACGATTCATAATTCCCGCCTCCCCAGGCAAATTCATTAAGCAACAGGGGATTGGACCAGAGATGGTTCCAAACTATCTATGATTGGATTATGTAAATGAAGGTGGTGTATTTTAGTGCTGCCGACGTCAACAGCCACCTAGTTTCAGATTGGCCTGTTTCAGCCCGGCCATTTCTAGCTTGAAATTTACATGTAGAACGAGGCGGTAGACGGTGTTGAAGTTTTGCTGTGGTCCATTGGATACCTTAAGCTAACTTGATTCAACAATAACAAGATAAATGTGGTTTGACATTCTGACATTCTATGGTACAGTTCATCAGAGTGTGTTTTTTTCCTTATTCAATCATTTACTGGCTATTATTATTTTATTAATATGACTGTGTTTCTTGTAAATTAACAATTTGACACAGTGTTTTCAAATTGACACATTGTAACAGTCATATAACAGACATATTTAAACTGTGTGTCATTCAGATAATGTGAAAATACACTTTTGTACACTTTTGCATTTGATAAATGCAAGACACAGATATTGTAAACAGTAGATATTCAACTTGAGTACCGAACCATAATATACCCTAGCAGACCACTGACCATGCAGCACAATGGCTCTGTCCTCTCTCTTTCATACAGAATGTTGCTTTTGTTCCCTTCACATGGCAAACGTGACAGACACAACTAATATTCCTGTTATTCCTTTCAATAATGCTTCCCATTCTGTCTGGCCTATAGCTGCTTTACAGTCTAAACGGAGCTAAATCATCACACACACACACATACACACACACACACACACACACACACACACACACACACACACACACAGAGGCATAAAGAATAAGTTGTCTGGCTTTGACTGGCTTATAGTGTGTGAGGAACAAAACGTTATGGTGACATAAAAAATGAGAGAAGGGAAAAGAGGGAAGGGAAGGGAGACACATTGTGATCATCACCACGGGCACTGCTGGAACAAACAATGACAGTGGTTGTCACTTTGTCCTTTTTGTTTTCCCTTTTTTTCTCTCTTGGATCTCATCAATTTGTCTTCTTTATCTCTCTCCTCGCATCTTCTCGGTTTCCGTTCTCCAATCTCCGGGATGCTGTTGTGGCCATAAAGCGTTATTTGTTTTCTTTTATTCTCATATTCATTCATGTGTTTGTTATTATTGCCCTTGTTATTCATTCAGCTTCTACGCCAAACTTCCCTCTTTTATCAGAAACAGAGGGGGGGCTGTCAGAGAGAAAAATGGCAAGCCGGTCTCAGCTCACTGATCAAAGCAAGACAGGGCTGACTTGAGCAATAGGCCAAGTATTCTCATGCTGCTCCTGTTATTGGCTTGTTTGGTCCCATCAAGCAGAGCAGAGCAAAGTAAGATGCGTGCAGTGTCTCTCTCTCTCTCAGTGTGGTGTGTCTCTGTGTTGAAATCTTCTAGAGAAGATGGGGCAGACAAAAAAGGCTGCTGTTGCTGAAAGGTTTTTGGTTTTGATTGTAATTAGGTGACAACTTGTTATGTAAACAACAAAGACTGGAGGTAGCAAGTTTTTCGTACAACACAATGGAGACTTGTTGGCATTGGTTAGTAATTTTTCATGTGATGTAATTATTTACTGAATATAGTCTTGCTTATGTTATCTGATATGTCCATGTTTTTTATGGTTGCTGTAACATAGGGGTTATCATGTACATGTCCATACTATGGTGGCCGTGAAGTGCAAACCACATTAACAAATTACTAAACACAACAACAAATTGAGAAACACAAACAAATTCAGAAACAACCAAAAAATTGAGAAACACAAAATCGAAATTGAGAAACACTAAAGTAAACTAGACAGCATTTTCTCGGCAGAAACCGCAAGGTGGACTTGCCATTTTATTTACATGTATATGCTTTGTTTGGAACTACACAAATAATGGGGGATAAATGGGTCTTTCAGCTACAAAAAGTCTAACAAGAGACAAGGCACTGAGTTCTGTCCAGCAATGGGTTCAGATCTAAATTGAATTAAACACTTGTGTGGTGATCTCAAATAGATTCGGTTTAAATGCAACCAAGTTTTTATTTGAGACATTTGCAATAGCAATGATTTTTGAAAGAAATGGTGCATTTTGTAGAAAATAATTTGGTACCAGTACTTTTTGCCATGACTGTAGATCCAGGAAACTATACACAAAACATCCAACATTCAGTATCCTAGACAATAATAAAATACACTTTTTATGACTGAGGCATGGGGTGGGTTTATTTGCTAAGTCCTGTGGCCATTGAATGTATAGCTGTTTCATGATAAATGTTTTTGCAAGCCTTCACATTCTGTAATGATAGGTAGTTAAGGAGAAAACATGTCAAGTAGCCTAAGCCAGATGACAGATTTCTTCCCCTCACATTGAAATTATTCAAGGATGTTTTTTTTGTTTAGTCCAATAAAAAGATGATAATTCAAAATTCATAGGGTTTCATTATGGGAATTTCATTGTTTGCTACACTGAGATAGGACAGCTTTATAGGGGATCGTATGCATTGTGTCTATGACCAGGATAAGGACAGAATAGCACTGACCCCGTTCCCACTGATGTGAACTCCCAAACTAAATACTGTGTCTAGCAGCACTTTAAAAGCAAAGTACCAGAGGCCAGTGGTGGAGATCATGAGATCCAACTGAGCCAATTGGATATCACACAGTCAAACTTTCCAACTAGCTGTTTAATCGCTTTTGATGAATGTGGTCTTCAGACCTGAGATTGAGACCACTGTCTACATATTGTAAACAACGTATTTGCCCATATAGCTGTAAGATTCACTATGATGCTATGCATCGGCCACAGATTATTACAGAACACTGAGTGGACACATTTTTTTTTTTTTGCAGCGATGCCTTGTGACAAAAGCGATTTTAAAGCTTTAGTATTGGACACTCAGTAACATGTGTTTACTTGTCAATGACAAATCCCTGACAAGAAAATAGGGCTTAATAAAGAACACTTATGAAGAGAGAAAAATAAGTAGAGTGTGGGAGGATAAGTGTGATAGAGACATGGTGTGTATAAGAGAGAGTGTAAACCGAAAACAAATATCAGTTTTGCAGCAGGCAGGTGATTGTTACACCACATGGACAGGACCTGGAATCGTTGCTGAAAAAGATGATGAGGTTAGCAAACAAACTAACAGCATGACCAACTTTTCAAAAATGACAAATCACACCTCTTTAAAAAATTTGCTCATTAACGCGTTTTGTATGTGTGTGTGTGTGTGTGTGTGTGTGTGTGTGTGTGTGCGAGAGCACAACTTGCGTTTGTATGCCTGCTCTTCTCTGGCTTCAAGATTGTGCACAGTTTACTTGTATACTGCACTTTTTACTGTTGTTGTGCAAGCAGAACAAGCCATTAAAATAACTCTATCTGTTTGTCCTTGTGTTCTACTGACTTCCCAAATCCCTAGAACATCATACCTTTTCCTTGGAAAGGGAATGTACATTCATGCTTTCTTTTTCAAAGGCCTGTTCAGAAAGTGCATATAAAACTGTATACTGTTCATGGTTACAACATGGTTTCAAATTCTGTATTCTGCTCAAAAGTTACCAGAGCGTTTTAGCTTATAATAATACATATTATAAATAATTACCTTCCAATTTTATGACAAGACTTCTGTATTGCTTATACTCTTAATATTATAAACCTCACTGAACAAAGCCTATAATTCAGTGAAGTGAAAGCTGTCATTAGAAGTAAAAAATAGAGAGGGGGTGTGTGTTACTGTTTTACATTACATTAATACATTTTCTGTGTCTCAACTATTCAATTTCAAACAGTTTGATTTCAACAAATTGAATTTTGTACAGTTCAATCATTTTTGAGCTGAACACCTCAGGTTAAACAAAGTTGAAAAAAAATCCTAAAATGTTATAAACAGCATTTATATTTGTGTTCAGATTGTCTGCATAAACAAAGCCTTGGAGCCCCATGACCATCCAATTAGGGAGGGGAAAAATGTGTGTTATACATAACAGGAGGGATGTTCTGATTCAGATTATTTTCTTATGCTCAGTTTCAGCTAGTACATGTACCTTTTCAAAGCAGCACGCTTACTTATATATTTATTTATTTTCTTATCTCGGCTTATTTTGGCAACGGCACTCTCTTTTGACAGTTATGACATATTGGCATGCGTGAAATCCCAAAGTTGATTTGAATCTTGAGCTGTAATGGAGGGA
The DNA here is from genome assembly GCA_017657215.1 of Limnothrissa miodon. Taxonomy (NCBI): domain Eukaryota; kingdom Metazoa; phylum Chordata; class Actinopteri; order Clupeiformes; family Clupeidae; genus Limnothrissa; species Limnothrissa miodon. Next base: position 173,362 of record JAGFZM010000140.1, read on the forward strand.
TAATGGGCTATGGTTGGCCTAGTTACAGCACTCTAATGGCATTTTGCATGCACTCCACTCCCCCTCGTATGTCTCCATCATATGGCCAACAGTCACTTGCGTTTGTCATAAATGTCCATATGGCTGGTAAGTCGGACACGGACTTGACACAGATTCTTTCACAAAATGTGAAGCATGGTGTTTAATTTCCTAGCATTTTGTATACGGAGAGAGGGGGGTGGGGGGGGGGGGGGGGGGGGCTTGTTTCTCAGCTACTCCTTGCTGGAGACTTGTAGACATCGTTGTCAGTCCTCGGCAGGCATCAGATGGAATCAGCAAACAAGAGTTTTCTATAGTGAACACCCAAGTTCCTGTCAGGGGCCTTCCAACTCTATCAGTGTGGAGCACTAATTGCACTACATATGAAAGCTCATTAGCAAGCATTTTGGGTAATGGAGGCCTCTGGAAATATATTAATGTGGGCGTTCAGCCCGTGCCTAATTACCGTCCCCTGTGCACACCACAACATTAAGCACAGGCTCCAGTCAGACCCTCAAACAGATTTCACACAGATTCAGACCAGCAACTTCCATATGGAGCTGAGCACACACTGAGAAACAGCACATGTAGTGAATCTAAGCAGTGATCTTGTATGTGTGTGTGTGTGTGTGTGTGAATAAAGGAGGGGATATATCTGTACAGCTTGCAAGAAGGCGTAGATGCATCGCTGCATTAGACAACTTCAGAAGAGTCAGAATTATATTACACAGTTCATACAGTACATTTTTCTCATCTTGAGCGCCTGTTATGACATCTGTGTTAGGCAATGTACACCTTTTAAAATAAGGAAAAAAAACGGAATAAAATCTTATAAAAACTATAAAAAAGCCTGTCAAAAATCGAAAAACATCTGATGTGATGTAATGCAATGAGTGGATGGACTTTTGTCGGTTGAGTTACAAGTCTGGTGTTTTTAATTTTATCACCAGAAAAGTTTTACTTGAGAAACTGAAAATACATCCGTTAGCCAAACAATGTTATGTTGGTTTGACTAGGTATCAGTTGGTTTTGAAATATGGTGGGGACATTAGTCACAGACTTCAGATGACTACTTCCATGTTTCATATGCAGGGTTTAGGTTTGGAGCTCAGCCATCATTAGAGCAGTCTATGCCCACATAGCATTACAGTGTGTGTGTGTGTTTTGGAAGAGGGTTTCTCTCTCTCTCTCTCTCTCTCTCTCTCTCTCTCTCTGTGTGTGTGTGAGGTTATGTTGGTGCATTTGTTGTTATTACTTGCTTTTTTAAATTTTATAGAAATTAAATATTTTCCAAACTATAAAAATATTTACATTTAGTTTAAAGAGGTCAGGTCTCTTTAAATTGAAGTCTATAACCTAGAAAAAGGTGGTTTAATGTTATGTGTTTTTTTGGCTCATTTCCAAGGGAACAAGCTAAACTGCCCACTTAGTCCACCATATACTTCATTTGGAAAGCTCAGAGTTTGGCCGGAAAAAGTTCCCAGACTTCCCACTTCTCATCTTGCTAATGGTCATTATTTCTTTGACACTGACTTGTCCCTGACACCTTGGCCTCTGGCGCCCCCTCTGGCTGCTGATGTAAATCAGATTTGCATCTTAAGCAGCAGCAGTAGCATAGTTAATGTGAAATGTTAAAAAAAAGTTACTGCTGTGATGAACACTGTGCATATAGTGTATGTGAACAAGAATTGAGACTGATACTTTTTCGACAGTGAGTATATGGTAGTTTTGTATTAATTATCATCAAAGAGAATTTTGCCATTACCATTTCATAAAATTCTGTCACTATCACTATAATGATGTTGATTTATTCAGTATCAGTATAACAACACACAAGAAACAACCAACTGGTTGATTTGGATTTTTCAAAATGCTGTTCTTAGCAAAAATGCTGTGATCATTTTTATTCATTTATCATTTATCATTTTTTATACATAAATCTTTTTAGTGGCTGTAGGGCTATAAGGGAAAAGCAATGTGGAATCATATTAGGAAAGACATTAGAAGTGTAACTACATTAGCATTTGAATGTGCCTTGTGGTAAATAAACCAATACATGTTAATCAAGAGGTAATCTGCTACTTTGACAGTGCAACATTGTAATTCTGTCTTGGCTTATAAAAACCTTTTCAAATGTGACTTTTTGCCCAGTAAAATTGTTAAATGTCAGAGCACTTTCATCCCTTTTTCTTTCACATACACGTTTCCTTTTGGAGGCTGTAATCAATGCTAGTGATGGGGATAGTGACCGTACTAATTACTCTCTGTGTGTGTATGTGCATGTGAGATGTGTATACTCTGTGTGTGTGTGTGTGTGTGTGTGTGTGTGTATGGCCTGCACAGTTTTGTGTGTTTTTTTTCTGTATGTGTGTTATGGTGTACTGCTACTGCTACTGTTTGGAAAATCACAGGTATATTGTGGACCACAGTACGGTACAGTGTTCATGTTTTTTTATTTACTTATTTTTTAAAGGGGGATTTATAAAATGTTAAAGTTTATAACATTTTAAAACTGAGCAGATTTCTCTTTACTGTTCATCAGTTAGTGATGAAAAATCTGCCAAATGTATTCTAATTTCTATCACTGATAGAACTAAAAAGTTATACTGGAGGGGGCAGACACCTTATTATAACCCAAATGCAATTATTCATTTTCTTAAAATGTAATAAAATATCATGAGCCAGTAAATATGAAGCATGCTGATGGTTTGAAGAGAGTTTCCGATGTGGCAGAGACATTTGTCAAGGCTTGCTTATAAGCAAATTTCAGGAAACTACATAACATATATTTAAAATCACCCCAAGATCTGTGATTCACATTTGCGTATCAGGGCATTTTGTTCGTCTCGATTGAAACCACATCCCTAGTGTGTGTGTGTTTGTGTGTGTGTGTGTGTGTACTTCAGATGGCACCATCTACCATTAACCGCCGGCTACCATGAGAGCCGCACTCCGTAAATGTAATGGGTCCATTTGTGCTCAGAGCAAGATAAGAAGCATTACAGGGTTGCCCGACTGACAGAAGCGGCAGTGGTTCCTTAGAGAGGGGAAACTAAGCCAGGTCAATAAATCACTAACTTGAAACCAGATAACTCTGAACAAGGGTGACTAGGCCCGTTATGGGCCTGGTGTGTATGTGTGCAATGCCCATGGCCTCTTCCTACATGACTATAAATAAAAGATGGGTAATTATTTATTTATCCAAGGTTAGAGGTGGCTTTTGTAACAAAATGACCTTTTGGGGTATCTTGTTCAAGAGAAAGAATATTACATATAACTCTCAGTGCTCAGAATATAGTTCCAGTTAGCCTAATAGTCACTTGTACTGCTATGTCCTATACCAGTTGTACTGCTTTGTTGTTCAGATCTAAATTAAGTCTGTGTACAAAATTTAGGGTAGTGACTTAAAGCTTTGCTTTCTTAAGTTACCCATGAAGGTATGAAGGCACTAGCTAAAATTCTGTTTTGTACAACCTAGTTTTGTTTATTTAATTGTTCAGGCACGTAGCCAAGAGACCGAACGCTGAATGCACAATTTGATGCAATGTTGGATGTTGAAGGTTGCATTAAGGATCTTGATGATCTTTGGAGAAAGAATTCCGAGACAGTTTCTACTTTCTCGGTCTTGGCTCAGGCATGACTCCTCAAAGACTCTTTCTTGGCCCACAATGGAAAGAGAATGACTTGTAACCTCAGATGCCTTGAAGGACTGAAATGCTATCATTACCAGCTTTTATAGTTGTCAGCCAACTCCCAGTTTTGATTGATCAATAGGTTGAATTAACAAGAATAAAGGAGAGAGAGAGAGAGAGAGAGAGAGAGAGAGAGAGAGGCAGCAATATTACCAAGAACAAGAAAGTTTGTGTGTGAGAGGGAGAGGGAGGTTGTGAGTGACTATGAGACTCAACAGTGAAAAAGTGGACAAGAAAATGTGTGTGTGTGTGTGTTAGATGGATAGATAGATAGATAGACAGGCAGAGGGACAGGGAAAGAAAGAGAGAGAGGTTCTGTTTCTTATTACTTAATCTCCAGAGAGGTATGATTGAAGTCTCATCACACATCTTCACCATTTTTCCTGTCACTGTCCGTGCAAGATTAATCAGCCATCATTCACACGCACGCACACACACACACATACACACACACACACACACACACACACACACACACACACACAAACAGCATGGACCAATATCCCTGCTGTAATGTTCACCTAGCCATAACTCAGTTTCGAAGATAGCAGAGACTCAGGCTAATGGCTTCTTGAGTCAGCTCGCTGGAAATACATTAAGCTAGGGTAAGCTATGCTGAGCTATTTGTTTTACATATTTTGTTTTGAATTTCAACCCATAGCTCTATTGTTTGAGCTCACTGAGTGCCGTCGGTAGGAATAAAACAATACAATACAATTTGGTACAATAGCATAGAACACAAGCTAACGTTAACTGACAAAAACTTACTTTGTTCAACTCTGTTTGAACAAAATAGAAACAAATGGTAAAAATATAAGACATTTCACAACATTATGCCAAATACAAAAGGCACCATCTGTTAGTTGTTAACAAGCTCTGAGAGGTGCCAATAAAGCTGTGGGATAATGATGGTGCAAACGTTTGTGTACCTTTAGGAAGTTAGAATTAGAAGTTAGAAACTTTTGTAACCGGATATTTCTTTCGCAAAGTTATCACTTTCCAGTGTTGGACGTGGGTGAGATGGAGGACAGGTCACAGCTGACAGAGTTCATTCTTAAAAGTTTTTTTTTTTGAGTTTAGTTTTGGCCGTGGACAAATGGGAGATTTTTTAAGGCCCACTGTGGTGCATTCACTTGTTTCCAATTACCTGTCCGAGCTTACAAAGCATGTCTCCCCACTGAATATCCTTGTTTAGTGTATTTGCATCTACATGCAGCCTGTGCATGTGTCTATGGGTGTATGCAAGCGTGTGTGGCTGTGGCATGCTGTGTTGACTCTCAATGAGCAGCATCCCTGGTTGCTGACCCAACGTCTCTACATCCTCAGAGTCCACTCAGCAAGCGCTTCTTCACCGAGAGTCATTAATCTCTATGTCTCCCTCCTCTAGTCATCTTCTCACCAGAGGGCAGCCAGTTACTCTCCCTCCGGTGTTCATTCCCTCCGCTCTTCCTTCCTACTTCCCCTCTTTTTCTCCCTCATTCCTTCGTTATCCCGGTATCCCTGTTTTTTCCTCCATCTTCCGTTATTTCACAAAAGTGCTTTTCAACGAAAGTTGCCTTCTGTGACAGTTTTTTGTGATGCACTATTTTTATACTGTATTTTCAGTTAAGCTCTGTCTCGTACCAACTGTATTATTTTGCTTTTTGCTATAGGTGGGGGGATGATTGGGAAATGATTGCAGGTCACAGACTGGGTCTCTTCTAAGTTAGTATACTGCGCTACAGTGTGTGACACCCCATACAGTATATTGTATACACCATATGATTATAATACATTGAGAAGATCATTGTGGACTATAAACAGTAGGGAAGAATGTTAAGGTTTTCTCAAGAGATACAAAGTATTGTGAAGCACTTAGGGTCAACTGTTGTTTTTTATTATGTGCTTTATTAATAACCTGACTTGACTTGTTGAAAGATGCAAAAAGAAACTTTAGATCCCAAATTCCAGAATGAAAACAAAAACAAAAACAGGAAACACAGCGGTGCTGCCAAACTTGATTTACAGTTCAAAGAAGCAGCAGCTTTGAAAACTATTCTTCTGAAAAGCAGGTCAAAAGATGCCGAGACCAGTCAGCGGCTATCACGTCTGAGATTGTTGGTGAATGAGAGTGATATTTACCCAAACACAATTATGTTATTCTGCACCACTTTTGGCCTTACATAAGATACAAATACATTCAGTACAAATACATATGGTCTTACACACAGTAGATATAAAATACAGTTTTTCATCCTTACAAATACAGGTTTTCCATCCATACAGGTACAGGTTTTCTATCATAAGACACCCCAGCAACTATTCATCTCCTCAGAGAGATGCCATGGGGAAGGAAGAGATAGAATGAGAGGGAGTGGATACTTAGAGCTGATGAACCTGAGTGTGTTAATTGCCACAGCTACACTTTAATCCAGATTAGCAATGAAGGTGGATCCTGTTGTTGACCTTTGAGTCCTGTAATGAGGCAAAGCAGTTGCTTTTCATACCGCAGGAAGGCTGACAAACACTCTCTCTGCTTTGTCTCTCTCTCTTTCTCAAACAGATAGATAGATAGATGATAGATGGATGGATAAATATATAGATAGATATATAGATAGACAGATAGATAGATGCTGCTGCATCTGCTGGAACTTCAAGTGCACTTCAGGGTCCTCCTCATTCTCACAGATGCTTGTTGGACTTTGGCATGTTGACTCACGGGGGAGGGATTGTTGTACCAAGCTACGTGATTAAACAAGACATGCAGGACTGGAGCCTGGAACACTATGGCACAGGCAGCAAATTGATTCTCTCCAGGTTACTCTTCTTTTGTTCAAAGATTTCTGCTTGCCACTCTAATTTATTATATTATTTACCGTGACACATTAGTCCACTACAATGTAAACAATGTTTACTTCTACCTTCCTTTCCCTATTAGCTGTGGCACTCAGGTCCAAACTGTGTCTTTCATTGTTTCTCTTTAAATCATGATAATGAGAAGTTTCCATTCGATTTTTTATGTTTGATTGCATACATGACATACTGTGGATTAGGGAAAAATTTTGTTTTTCGGTCAATTTATCTGAACTTCCATTTGACGGTGAACTTAGGAAAAATCTATTATTTTTGACCATTCTTCTACCCCCTACTTACACTTCTTGCCTTTCATGTGTGCCACAACAAGCAAACAGACATTGCACTGCTCCATATCTGTCTGATGGAGGCCACATCATTATCTTTAAGGTCATCATTCACCTATCTTCCTACATTTCTTTTATAGATTTGACTTCAATCGGGTTCACTGCACAAACAGATACTGTAGGATAAACACATTTCCTATTCCTAGTCTGGTACAGAAACTCCATCATATATTCATTTGAGAATAAACTAATTAATTACATTAATTAATTAATGTCCTTTATTGTCATTGTCACAGGTACAATGAAATTGAGAGATGTCTCTGGTCAGTGCATCATCACATAAAAGAATAGAATATAGTAAATACTTATGCTAAATGTGTGCTAAAGCCACATACAGACAATCAACAAACCTCCAGTTGATATAACAATCAAACAATCAATCAATCATGTAAGCGCATTCAACAAGACATGTCTCATAGCGTTTTAACAGCAAGGGTACAAATGAGCAACAGGGGCAAGGAAAAACTCCCTATCAGCATTTTTTGTTTGTACTTGTTGTGGTAAGGGAAGAAACCTTGGCAGTTCCGACGACTCAATGTGCTAACCCAACCGCCTAGGGCAAGTTCCAATCTCTTACATATTGTAAGAAGATATGGTGTGAATATAGTCATGTCAGGGTTGTCTGTGAAGCTGGTGGCTGGAGGCCAGAGATACTGGATAAGGCAGTGGAAGGCTGCCATCTTGCTGTAGCCAGGATCCGTAAAGGCTCTCCTTCACGGCACAGCAAGTTCCAGTCTCTCTCACATCATCAGAGGATTATGGTGTGAACTAGTCCATGTCAAGGTTGTCTGTAGAGCTGGTTGCTGGAGGCCAGAGATGCTGGATCAGGCAGTGGAAGGCTGCCCCTCTATACCCGGGATCCGTAAATGCTCTCCTTCACGGCATAGCAAGTTGTTCAATTAATATACACAAAGATTACACAAAAATCAGGAAATTGACAGGAGGGATCAGAGATTAATGTTCTGGGTAACCATGACTGAGATATACAGAGTGAGCATGTGGTGTATATTTTCCAAAAAAATCACTGAGGACTCAAAAGAGTATCACTGGGGACTCATTCAGTGTTTGAATAGCCACATGCAATACTGGCAGCATTTAATTTAAAGTTATATCAAAATATATTGGGCAGGTCCAGTAAAATGTATCCATCTGCTGCCCACAGGGAAATTTTGGGCAATGGACATTCCACCTCTGAGAGAGCTGGGGTGCAAGTACTGATAGTGCTCTGGCCTGTGTGCTTGGATGCTTATGTTCATGTAAACATGGAGAATACATCAATTTTGAAAGTGATACTTTAGCTTATATCAGCAGTTGACCAAAAAGAGTACCAGTGGAGCATATCATATCCTGGATGGGCTAAAACTGTCCATTCATATGGCCACTAAAGATTCTAAAAGTTAAATAAAACATTAGCCTACCAACCCTTTTTAGGTAGAATACACATATTTATGGCCATTTTTTTGGCTTTGCTGTTAAAACGCTCGTTATTGGACAGAACACCAGAGACGCCCAGGCATAGCCACAGGTGGGCCCAGATGGGCTTGTGTCTACCCACCTGTCAGTCAGACTCAGCCAATCAGATGGCTCCCTATGTTTACCTGCCAAGAGTTGATATTCCTGTTGGCTCACGTGACATAGAATGGCAAGCTAACCGTGAATACTTAACAGCAGCTATTAAAATTCTGTCAATAAAAATAATGAACACAAACAAATCGTTATTTACAGGAGGCATATTTTCCTTCATAGTCTGAGGTCTGATGGATGATCCTGCCACCCAGCCAAAACTTTCTGTTCCTTCCTGTCAAACTTCCTGTTGGACTACGATAGAAAGCATTTAACCTCTATGTCTAGCAGGAAGTATTTAGTTAGGGTCTCTCTCTCTCTCTCCCTCTCAGGAGTTTTCTAGGCGCCTTTCATGTATGAAAGTACTGCAGTAAGAATAATTCCCTCTTGTGTCTGGCAAAGCTTTTTTTAACATTGCATTTTTGACACTTTTCAGACTGAGAAACGCATCTTAGTTTGTCTCCCTCAACAAGTTCAAACAGCAGAATGATGCTGTTGATCAGTTCTTTATGTGTGACATAATGAAGTCGATTATATAGTAGGTTATCTGCCTTGGTTGCCTGGCCTGGATCGAACCATGAATAACATCGTCACTGCAATGACTTCCTGCCCATGAGTAACCTTTCCATGTACACTGCACAGCAGGAACAACCACAGTTTAGTCATTGATTTCCCTGGGGAAGCTATTATAGTAAGCCCTCTTTTTTCATGGAGGTAGCCAGCGTGCAACTGCATGCATGAATTAATGGATGTCAATCGAAATGCACATAAATGAATATCTAAAAGAAAGAGGAGAGCCACACAATGGTTGTAGATGTGTGTTGGGTTGGGTCAAGTCTGCCAAAAGTTGCATGCACCGTATCAAATTGGGAGAATGAAAAGCACCTAATCAAAAGACACACAGATAATTGCAGTTTTAGATAAACTCGGTTTTGGTAGTTCCAAGATCCATCAACCAATCTATGACCACATGCACAAACTTTTATTTTGGCTATGTTGAACTGAAATACTTAGTGAAAGCCAAGGTTAATGTAATCTAAATGGATCACACTCATATTATCTTTCTCTTTTTGTTTTGTTTACTTTACAGTATTTTACTCAGTAGTGGGGTGACCACAAACATTTTGGCCTAATGCTCTTTGTCGGTGTGTGAGGTCATTAGGCCAAAATGTTTGAAGCTCTTCCTATGCAGAATAATAATGAAATAAAACGCTAGTATGAGTGCAATCCATCTTCAAGTCAAAACCTATGTAATACACACCACCAATGGGAGAGCACAAATAATGTGAGCTAAATAAGATTATCTTTCGAGGTAAGAAAATAGAGACATTTTTGTTTTACATTTTTTTATAAAGGCCCTAAATGCCTGGCATGGTGAAAAGTCAGTGATCTTCGAGCTGACCCAGCTTAGTTTGTTTGTTGTTTACTGAAGTAAGTTTGAGTTTTGGAAGATTTCACTTGCTTTCAAATGTCAAATCTCCCAATGGGTGCCAGATGTAAGAAAAATGTAAACTCAGAACCCTACAAATTAGAATCTTCCAAAACATTTTTTTTTTCAGCCGGTAAAGCCGGATTGTCAGTCACCTCATCTGACAAACAGTCATTTAGCCATGGGGGAATCTTGAGAAGAGTGTTTGGTTAACAGCGAATCATCCATTTGGCTGTCAAAGTTTGAGTTAGGTGACAACCAGGAATTACAAAGAGATGTGATCTTGATGAAGAGTGATGGAGTGATCTTGTGTGTTTTTTTCCTCACCTCTTTTGTCATCTTAATCGCACAAATAACACCTTTGTTTTTGCCCCCCAGAGACGAGGAGTTTAGAAAGACAAAGTGAACCTGGCATTCTTTTAAAGTCAGCAAAAATATGCAACGTGTCAAACATCTTTTTACATTTCCTGCTTTTGTTCAAACTCACTTCAGGGCATTTGCATTTTTTGTCTCGTTCCTTCTGTAGACTGTGAACCTTGTGAACAACACGTATTCCTCAGTTGTTCATGGAAAGGTGAGAGAGTAAAGGCATGTTGCGGACAAAAATGGATCTTACCCTGTCATCACCCCATCCGCTTCAATCATCCTGACAGGCAGGTAGTGCCTACCCACACTGCTGGTCTACAAAACTCCACATGGGTGCATACCCCAACAAACCGGTGAGAGGTAGAACGTGTCAAATCAATCTAATTTTACAAAGCATTAGCCTCAGGGTTTATTTTTTAACCTTCTTCCCGCTCTCTCTTTTTCTATCTCTCTCTTTCTCTCAGGAAGGCACTGTCTCTCTGTTGTGAGAAAAACAAGTGATATGAATGCATAAACACATGAAAGATGGCAGCTTTCACCACCTTCTCACTTCCTCATTGCTTCCAGCGTTCACCTCTGACTCTGAAGACTACTCTCATGGACAGGTTACTTTACAGTGTGTAAGGCATGTACAAAGCATGCATTATTGTGCTCATCGGGTTTCAAAATAACTATGTTGTCTTTTTACACAGTATTGCAGTCATAAGGTCAGTCAAAATGATGTAGAAAACACTCTGGTCCATACACATAATTTAGCATATATATTCATAATTCATGCACACACACACACACACACACACACACACACACACACACACACATTACATTTTATATCATTCATAATTCAGTTGGCTTGCGGTTTCCTATTCTGATCTAACCTGATGATGGAGTCCTGTCACCCCTGACAACCCCTCTCTGGCATCTGACAGGCTTCCAGCTGTGGACAGCAGCATCTCCTGAAGGCAGCAAAGACAGGGTGCATCTGCTACAACACAGCACATCAATCTTGCCTGAGCTACAGAAGTACAGGTCAAAGCGCCGCATGTCAGCATGGTACATGTTGATCCCTGACAAACCTATCTCACAGCCCCTACAGGTTATTGTAGTGTGACCCCTATCCCCCAACACACACTCTGAAGTATATATGACCTCAAACACACACACACACACACACACACACACACACACACACACATATATAGTAAATACACACTACACACTCATACAAATACACACATACAATACAGAGCTTATTATGGTACCTTCTACTTATGACTTGATGATCCTTAACCACTCCAACAACTTCATGGCAATAATATATTGTATTAATAATAAAACATTTTACTGGCTTGGTTTCAGATGTCTTAGTTTCCTTCTCATAGTGTGGAAGGTGTGTGGAAATGAAGTGTGTGTGGAAATAGTTTATTCACGTTGACATTACAGAAAATAAGTTTCATTGCACTCACTTAATTCTCATATTATTATGTTTTGCAGAATATATTTGCCACCACATGTGTCACTTTTGCATCAGTCATTTCAGTTTCAAAATACCTAAAAATGTCAGACTTCTAGCTCAAATTGTCCTCCGACTCAGGAGGCTGTGAGGGATCACCTTGCTATGTGCCCTCACACACTTAAGATTTCCACTGCACAACACCCTAAACCCTCACACACATTTGGCTGTGAGTCTGACAACTGGTCATTGTTCAGTAAATTATTATAGCAGAAAGCGGGAATGAATTTCTGCAGCAGTTTTTTTTTCAACAACAGGATTGTAAGTTCTATCTGAAAACACTCAGTGTGGTCTCACCAGGAGTCTGTGTTGTGCAATATGCTACTATGCAGTGCAGCTTCCTTCTCTCAACACTCATTCAGTGTGTTTTATTATCTACGTTCTCTGATCCATCTATGTTCTCCATGTTCTATCAATGTTACATCTCTGTTCTAGATTGAATATATCCATATCCAGTATATCTAACTTCTAAACGGTGCGATGAGAATCCCTTCAAATGATTTCAAAAGCATTTTGAGGAGCTCCCTAGTACATAAATATACCCAGGCAATATTTGGCCTTGGAACAATCATGTCTGGCACTTTGAGCAAGATGTGTGTTATGGCTTTTGATATTCCAACCTCCCTTTCAATGTGGGATGGATAAGAAAGTCCCTCTAGGGAGCAATCAACTTTCCTATATTAATTCAGAGTTCCCAGAAGGTTGCTTTTTGATTAAAAATGTTTGAGCTCTTTGCCTAAATTAGCAGCGCATCAAAGCATGGTGATTGGGTTTTTGAGCTCAAAAGGTTAGGGAATATGTTCCAGGACATTTACTCTTCCTGGAATTGCTCGTAATGATATTTGCCAATGTTATTGTTTCTGCTTGGCTGTCTGCATCTCTGTGGGTGTTTGCTAAATCAACCCCCAAATATGACATTGCATCTTGTTACATGTAATCACGATCCCTCCGAAGATAAAAAAACATGCTCTTGATGACTTTGAATCTCTGGTCCCATGATTGAAAGGTCATAATTGGTCAAACCAACCCGTTTCTCAGTTGCCGTTAATCAACCTCATCATTAGTTGATTCATGCCGGTTAAACTTTTGCAGACTCTGAGGCTGGCTGGCTCTTTATGACTAAATCAACCACATGTAGTCTATGGGTGTGTCCCATTCGTAGGCCGGGACTGTGTTCCAAAGTGGAGGCTGCGACTCGCTAGAGCGCTTCCTTTCAAGTTGCGTTCTATGGAGCATTCTATGGAGACGAGACTAGAGTGCTACCTAGCGTTTGTTAACGTTCGGGGTTTGGAACGACTTGCTGGTGTGGAGCGCTTCCGGCTTCCGCTTTTAATACTAAAAGTGGTTCATGAGATGGTGAATTTAATGGTGATTTTAATACGGTACAAAATACTTAAGAACTTTTAAAATAAAGTAACTTCACATTTGAACGTGTACTGCGTTTGTTCCGCCAATTTTAAATAGCCATGACAATAATAAGAACTAGCAATCTAACGTCTCCCTATTATTATACCTACAACAATGGCAGTAAGAAGGTTCTTAATGTACTTAATGTAATGTGATACTGTAATTTTGCTGAATTCAATACGGTAGAAAATACTTAAAAACTTTTAAAATACGGTAACTTCAGTTACATTTGAACGTGTACTGCCTTTTTTTTCCATTTTTAAATAGCCCGCTGCACAAACATGTGAACGCAGAGGATTGTGGGTGTTTTCACTCGACGGAGGATCCATCGATGTATCCTTGAAAACTCTCCCGAATGCTCGAAAACCAAGGGCGCGAAAATGGCGCAAATGTCTGAGTGTTCTCAACTTTGGAACAGTGCTTGGCGGCGTTCTATGACGTGGCGTCCTTCAAGGAGCGTCTGTTAAGCATGCTTCCTCCACTTTGGAATGCGGCCCAGGGGTGGGTTTCCCAAAAGCATCATTGCTAACTTCCGTAGCTTCTTCCTGGGTTTGCCCGAAGGAGTTACGGCGCTACTGTTTCCCAAAGCCATAGTCCAGACGAAGCAAGTTAAGGTGTTTATAACTAACTTAGTCCGAAGCATCGGCACACGATGCAGGCGTTTCCCAAAAGCATAGGCTGGACGAACGCTCGGGTTCTCCTTTGTTAACACGACACCCAAGGAGCTGTCGTTTTGGCTAAGTTATGGTCACATGACACCTTTTTCGGCATTTTGTGGCTTAAAATATCTGGGTTGTTCCCTCTTTGATGCATTACCGCCACCTACAGTTGGCTTTAAATACTCTTAACATGCATTAGCCTGTAATTAGATTAGACATTGTCCACCTGTTTCAAATGTAGTAGCCTGACCCTTGATGTAGGCCTAATGATTAGATCGTGACGTTTTCTATCATAGGCTATGGATTGTAGGGGTATTTTGATAACTAAAGTCATGATGAACGACAATAAATCTTCACAAACATTGCAGAAAAATCGATTTTATGTCCGAATTGTTAATTAAACATATTTAGTAGAGACAAGATATGTGCCCTCAACAGGAATTGAACATGTGACTTAATAACAAGATGCAATCGCATAACTCATAGTCTACTGCTCTAACCTTTCACCCATGAAGATGCATAAAAGAGTCATTTGGTTTATTTATACATGTACGTCGTTTTCACTACATATTTAATATTAATTCATCTGACAGTTATGGCCTTCAGTCATTAATTTCAGTGAATAAGGTACATGATTGTGTGGGCAAAGATTAGTAAAAGTTGTTAACAATGCCACACTGGCTTGTGAAATGAGGATACCCTTCCGTTTTTGAGACGCTTTCAGCAGCGAATATATCCGAATAGTCCCCGAACGCTTACGAAACATCTGTAGACTTCCTAGTTTCAGCGAAGCACGCCCGACCTCACATTCTTACAACTTTCCTCGTCCGATGGTGTTCGGGAAACGGGCGGAAATCAAGTGTGGGCTCGTTCAAAAGTATTAGTACGATTATTAACAAACAAAAATATTAAAAGAATTTACAATAAAACAAAATGAAATCTGGTTTAAATGAAGTAAAAGTAACAGTAAACTGTTTAAAAGACAGTTAAACAGTAAACTGTTTAAAAGAACTGATTATTTTTGTCATCTGTCTTTTAAACTATTAATTCTTTGAGGTATTTCGCGATGTGTATAGTTAAAGGCCCACTATGCAACATTTTTCATTTAATTAATCCGTTTCATACTGTTTAGGATGCTAAAATTAGTCATTACACGGCGAACGAACGGTGTAGAATGCGCCACCGTGGCCAATAGCGGTAGATACAGCACTTGCAATGTTCAGCAGCGCGGACCACCTCCAATAGAATGCAGTGCAATACAATGCAACACAGCGGGCTTTAGAGGGAGCTTGTGAGAGAGAAAAACAGAATGTTGCTTAGTGCCGGTTTAAAATGAGCCGTCTTTTCACAAGTGTTTACCGTTGCTAAGCAACGTGACACATTTTGGAACGGTGGAAGGCTAGTACGGTCCCATTTCATAAAACCGCTGGTCAGAAAAGTACTAATACTTACAATACTAATACAGTGCTTAATAGAATGTATAATTTGAAGAACCCCACCCCCCATACCACTGAACAGCCACCCAACAGTAGTAATATGCATGTTCACACTCATAAACCCATGGAGCTCTTCAGTTTTTTTGGACTGCTGAATTAAATCTCGTTTTTCCTACCACAATCACTTCTCTTCAATAGGTAATTTGTGTTTGAAGTATTCCACTTTGAGTATCTTGTGCATGTCTCTGGTACTTTTATTTATTTATTTAGGCTATTGTAAGCAACCTTGAGTCTGAGCCTTGCACACTATCCAAATCATGGACACACACACACACACACCCTCAAGGCTTCCTCACACCTTGGTCCTTCTTTTACTGAATCACCCTGTGGGAGCTGTTTTTCTTTATTTCCTCGTGTAATCTGATATTTTCTGCTCTGTTGGGGAGAAGTTCTGTGGCAAGGTGTGTGTGAGTGTGCACGTGTGAGAGGGTAAACCTGTACTAAACCTGATGATGTATGCATATGCATATCCTACATGTCATTATTTTGAATGGAAAAACACAGAATGTCATTTTGTTTTGTTTTTTATTTATCGTTCTGTTACCATCAATGACCATGTATACATTACATATTTACCCTATACAGTTTTTAGATCAATGGGGGCAAAACTAAAGATTACATGGCTCTGTATGAACCACATGACTCCGAGCCCTCACATTTGTTTCTTTGAACAAGTTTGCTTTCCTCCTCAGTCTCTGGTGTGGTCACCAACATTATTCTGAACATACTGTGAGAACAGGCAGAGACTGCCTCAGGTCTCACACAATACATAATTCATCCACTGCACCGGAACAATTAAAACCTGATTTTGAAATTCTTAAGATTGAGGGACAAGAGCTTATATCAGCATAAGATAGCTCTCCGCTCCTGCATCGATTACTGTATCAACAAACCAATTAGAATCAATATTTATAAACGGCAGCAAAACTCCATGACTTAAACTCAAGCACCAGGGCCAGCCACATCTGACCACTTCACATTTAATTAGACAACAGTTACAGCCCACAGAGAAGCCTTCTCACCCAAGGAGAGAGTAGTCATATTTGTGGTAGAAATTCTTGGATGCAGGAGACAGGATGCAGATGACCGGAGGTGATGGTGAATCTCTCAGTGGAGCTCGTTAAAGAGGCCATGATTGCCATGCAGAGAGTCTGATTCCACTAAAATTGGATGGGATTGAAAAGCCTACCCATACCTCTCATTTCATTATCGCATTGATTGCCAAAAAAAAAGAAAATTGAGGCCATATTAGAAGTTGAAATAGGGTCCGCAGAGGTAGACGAGGGGAGAAGACACAGGATTCAATCTAGCTTGTAAAATGACTGGTACAGTAAATTTCAATTGCACAGTCACAGCTAGGAATGATGAAAATGATCATTTTGACATGGACATGAAATCTCAACTAACCAAAATGAAAACTTTTGGAACAAACTTTAGTATATTGGTACAGTATGATGTATTTCAAATGGCTTGTCATAAGACAATCTTCCCCATTCTGGTGCTCCATTTAAGCTACAGAATGTAGATTTAAACTACAGTTGTATTGACACTGCATTGCACCCATGGGATTGGTTGATTAGCTTTTTGTGTTAACAAGCAATTGAGTCATTTACCTAACAAAATGGGGTGTGAGAGAACTGTAGATGTCTGCACAATGGCCAACAAACTTCAACAAACAGTGGCAATTTTGGATGCTGTCACAAATATTTTGCATGCTCTGAAAAAACTGTCTTGCTTACGGTGTTCTTAGGATTTGAACAAGGTCAAACTGTAACGCTGAACCTCTGTTAGACTGACCATATTCATAGTCATTGCTTGTGAATCTGAACATTCTATGGATTGTGTGTTAACACAGTGGTTGTTCATGCCCTTGCATTAAATAGATTTGACAACTGAAATGATGACTTGGACTTGATGTGCTTTATCCAACAAGGACCAACACACACTGACAGTACTGCAAATGACTGGGGTTTGTTGACATTTGATAGATTTTGTTATGTACGTTATTTCCACTACATATGTGACTTTTTTCAGTTGGTAAATGAAATGTAACATGGAAAAAAATAACTAAGGACAGGTCATTTTATTATTAATTCAATTCAATTCAATTTTATTTATATAGCGCATTTTTACAAATGGCATGTCACAAAGCGCTTAACACAAGAGGCCCAATGAGCAACAGGGGCAAGGAAAACTCCCTAGCAGTGTTTTTTGTTTTTACTTGTTATGGTAAAGGAAGAAACCTTGGCCAGTTCCGACGGCTCAAGGGGCTAGCCCAACAGGTTTTCAGTCTCTTAGATGGTGAGTAGTCCACTATTATTCCATTAGATACACATTACAAGAAAATTTTGGTATAAATAAAGTAATATAGGAGTCACATTAGAATCCCAGGATATAGTTCCATGTCATTAGGTGCAGTCAAGCCAGGGGCCAGTTGGAGGCTGTATCAATTATGTCAGGGTCATCTGTGAAGGCAGCCCACCCAGGAAGCCAGAGATGCAGGATCAGGCAGTGGAAGGCAGGGGTGACCCTCAGCAGGGAGGCAGTGGCATGGACCGTGGAGTGGGTTGAGGAACATTCAGGAGTGCCGCCGGATCACGTTGGAAGAAAGTCCCAGGAGAACCCAGGAGGCAAAAGGTGCAGGCTCAGGCAGTAGAAGGCAGTGATGACTCACGGCAGGGTGGTAATGGCATGGAAAATCAGAGAGGAGATGAGTTAGAGCAGTCTCCATCAGATTTCAGAGAATGTGAGTTATATTGCATGTGCAACCATGTACAGATGTTGGCTAAGTGATGAGAGAAAAATAAGTGGAGAGGAGGAGAAAGACAGTGAAAATTGTACGACTTAACAGATGGGAGAATTGTGGCGGCATTAAACTATAGCAGCATAATTAAGGTATGATGTATAACAAGCCAACACCACCAAAGGAAATGGTCAGTGGCTACCAAGCCCTGGACGGGAGCTTACAGCAGAGGCAGTCCTTTCCAATAATACCCTGAGGAGGTGTGGCTTACCATACACCATCCCTAACTAAAGGGGTCAGTAAATAGAAAAGTTTTGAGTCTAGACTTAAAGGTGTTGAGAGTGTCCGCTTGACAAGTGTTAGAAGGGAGCTTGTTCCACAGGACAGGCGCACAATGGCAGAATGCTCTTCCTCCCATTGTGGATTTTGAAATGTATTATTATTTTAAGTTTAGCAAAATACCCTTGCTGTAAAAAAAAAGGTCATATGGTCCAAATCACACTTAAAGTATTTAGTGGCATCCATCACTGCCATTTCTCTTGTATGTGTGTATGTAGGCTGTGTGTGTGTGTGTGTGTGTGCGCGTGTTGGGGGCAGCTGTGTCAGTCCTTCATAGAGAGTAATGAGTAATGCCCACACAGGAGCTCCTCATTAATCAGCATTTGGGTCCAGTGGGAGCTGTGAAGTGATGGAGCTCATGAAGCCGTCATTATTCCACCCCAGATTGAGGCACACAGCTGGACAGGTCGTTATTCTGGGGTTACATGGGATTATAACTCATAGGCGAGCCTTTTAGATTAAAAAAGAGGGGACATTAGTTCAGATTAGAACTACTGTATGAGACATATCTCAATGCGACAGGCACACTCCTAAAAATGTATTATTCCTATTGTTGTTTCTGCAGGAACAGTCACAGAGGTTTAGGATCAGTCACAGTGGTTCTTTGACAAGTGGGACCTTATTTTACTCTATAATGGTAAACAACACTGGGCCTCCTATATTATGTGGTTTGGAGTTGCTCTAATTTTACCCAGATTCACACCTTGCTCATTTCTTTCTAGGTAAAGGCAGCTGTGGTATTTAGTAGAAATATATAGGCTCATCACTTCATCCTTGCTTGGCTCATAAACAATGAAGGGCAAGATGCTGTTCACGATGGATCCCTCTCATATGTGCTGTGCCCTCCACCTGGCTGCCGCAGTGTGGGAGGCTGATAAAGCTTTGCCGTTGAATCGTAGTTGAGGTTGGTTGGCGCAGGCACTCAGCATGGCGGACGCGTATGCAGATTAATGCCCACGGTAAGAGGATCTGACACTTAAAACAGCCGCGTTTCGGTCTGTGTGTTTTCACAAGTAGACAGCCTAGACCAGTCTGTGGAGTCTCTGTGTGTGTGTGTGTGTGTGTGTGTGTGTGTATATAAGAGAGAGAGAGAGAGAGAGAGAGAGAGAGAGAGAGAGAGAGTTTAGATGGTGACAGATTGCTGTTGAAAGAGAGAGAGAGAGAAAGAACAAGGAATAAAGAGAAAAAAGTGTGATTCAGAGAGAGATGGAGGGAGATGTGGAGAAGGCTCCCATGTGCCTTATAAAGTACATTTTATAAACACTACACCTACTACCCCTCATAGGTTAATGATAACAATATACCCATGCCATTTATTATTATTTTTATTATTATTATTATTATTATTATTGAGCTAATCTAGTGCATGAGTACAGTAGTCGGCTTCGGATGGCTACAGTAGATGTAGAAGTATGCTACTTGATCAGCTGTTGAGGGGACCGTGTGGGTTCCTGCTGACTCATGGCTGTACATGTAACTGATTCGATATGCATTTCATAATCACCCCCTCAACTCCCAGCAATTGGAGGAAAATGATCCAGCAGCCTCTTTCTGTCAGGGGGGCAAAAAGAATGGCGTCATTGATCAGGGCGGGGAATTAGCGAGAAATGTATCACTCGAGAGGTTGAGACTGGGTTAGATGATAAAGTTTTATCATCATATTAAGTCTAATGGAGAAAAAGACATTTTTAATGTGTTTTAGAAAGCTATTACTGGGATACTTCCCACAGGTATATTGCTGGAGGTGCTTGTTGAAAATCTGTTAGAAACCTACAAGGAGTTTAGATTAAATATTACAATATTATGCTGTATTGGCTGCCAGAGATTCACCTCTTTACAATGACTGGCTCCTGTCAAATTTGAACTTTAGTTTAGTGCATCTGAAATATATTTTACCTTTGTTTATATCTTATAATTATTAATTTTTTAATTTATTATTTATTCATGTTTCATCATATTTGACGAATTCAGCAAGTGTGTACTGTGTTCTGTAAGTCAGAACAACACTGATAACATGTAATGCTGTGCACTTGCCAAAATAGAACATTTATTTAAGACGTAAAATAATATTAATAATAATAATAATACAAAAATGCTATTGAACAAAACAACTTCTGCTCTGCTTCTGAATCACACAGGCATACTTTTCAATAAACACATATTTTTTTCTCAAAATCCACATAATTGATCTGGTTTCTGTCACTCTACTACTCATCACATCTCCATTGTCCCTACTAATGGGATATGGCTCAATAGTGAGGGGACAGATTTGAAGAAAAGT
The DNA here is from genome assembly GCA_017657215.1 of Limnothrissa miodon. Taxonomy (NCBI): domain Eukaryota; kingdom Metazoa; phylum Chordata; class Actinopteri; order Clupeiformes; family Clupeidae; genus Limnothrissa; species Limnothrissa miodon. Next base: position 194,047 of record JAGFZM010000140.1, read on the forward strand.
GTGTTTGAGAAAAAAAGTAATTTATCCATATCTCTGGGTAATTGAATTTTAATTGATGTAGAAAATTGCCCTGGTATCTTGTGAATGGGAAGAGGGTGTGTGATTTTGAAGTATGTTGAAGAGAGAGAGAGAGAGAGAGAGAGAGAGATGCACATTGATGCCACAGAGGTTGTTAATTTGTACTTTCTCACGTTTCTTGTCTCTTCCTTTCTTCTGAGTTCCAAGTCAGTTAGCACTTCGTTATGAAGCCAGAATTGCTGTCTTGATTTTGGTACTTCTCTTATAACACACACACACACACACACACACACACACACACACACACAAACCCACACGCGCACACACGCACACCATATCTAGTCTTTAGGCTGGGTTGCACCAACATAACTTAAACCTTGTTCAAAACAGAGCTGATTATGCTTTAGGCCTCGAATAGATAAACCAGTTTAAAACAAGGGCTATTATCTGCCATGATGAATTTGTATGTTTTGATACATTCTTGTTTACATTATTTTTTTCCAATATTCTGGCTGAAGCTGTTAGGCTATATTGTACCCTAACAATTCTCTATTTCTGGATTCAGACTTCCAAACTTCCAAGTGCAGATGTAAGGTCAACATTTATGGTTTTGTTTTGTTTTCTTATCGTCACTCAAAGAGCATTTACAACTGCCTAGAAAAATCACTGCAACGTCATAATGGACAATAAATCATTAATGCTTTTTAATTTGATTTTGTGCTCTAATTGTTTTTACTCTACACAATTGATCACAAAGTTGAATCTACACAAAACATCCTGCATCTTATCACAACCGTAAAGTTTGTGTGCTGTGATTTGGAAGATGTCTGTCAGCAGCCTATCTTGCTTTAAGATATTAGCAAGCCAACTACCCCAGTCATTATGCTATCATAACAGTTGCCATAGAAACGAGCAGAACGTCTTTTTGAGAAGACACTCAATCAAGCACTTCTCAGCGTTTTTCTGTTTTAAAAAAGTGTGAGTGTGTATGATGGAACTGTGGACGACTCAGACTCAAGGTTGCTTGTACAAGCAGAAAGAATAAGTACCAGGGAGATGCACAAGCTACTCCGAGTGAAATACTTTTCCGCCATACTCAGAGACAGGGTTATGTTGTGGAAAAACAGTTGACATTTGATTTAACAGCCAGTCAACCACACAAATATAGTACAACGAGCAACCAATAGTGTTACATTAATTATGCACACCTAAATTAGTGATGTATAGGCAACATATTTGCCAACTCTCCACAGATTTAGGCTCTAGTCCCCTGGTCTATCCACTACCAATATTACATATTTCAGAAGTAATGAGGATTGAAAGATAAAGCAGACTGAAGGAACACACAAAACAGATCTCTCTCTCTCTCTCTCTCTCTCTCTCTCTCTCTCTCTCTCTCTCTAATCGCCGGGATTAGTGTGTGCTTCACTTCACTCTGTGTGCTGAGTGTGTTTCACTAATTCACGGATTGGGATAAATGCAGAGACTGAATTTCCCTCACGGGATCAAAAGAGTATAATTCTCTCTCTGTGTGTGTGTGTGTGTGTCTATGCAAAGAGAGAGAGAAAAAATATAGGATATATTTTCAGTTGAAATTCAGTTGAAAAAAATCATCAGCTAATCAATCTGTCTGAAAAAATCACAAGGCAGAAAAAGCAAAAATTCCAAGACAATATTTCTGACTTCAATGGGATGTGAAGGGGAATATATCTATAGCCAAACTTTCCATCCTGACACAGAGCGTCTGTGGGCAGCAGCAAAACAGGGTGAGGGTTTTGGCATGCAGCTCTTGCATAAGTCATGAGATCCAAACCTCTGAAACGGACTCTAGTTCTCTGTGTAAGGCTGCAGACATCTGTCAACAAATACCTTAGACAGAGGAGGCAACAGGTGGCAAAAATAACGCATGAAAAAAAGTGTTTACATTTGCCCTAACCACTCCTTCTGCAACTACTATTTCCACTACACCCAACATTATCTCTCTGTGTATTTCAGGGGTCGTTGTGAGACATCAATTTTTGAAGAAAAGCTGTTGAATTAATCTTTTTTTGTTTGTAATATCAGGGGTGATTTTTTGGAATTAGCTGTGTCGTACCCCAGAAATGATTCTATAATTATGCCTAGTGTTGTTGTGAGAGAAACATGGCATTATATGGTCAACAGGGAGGCTTTACTGTAATCATAGTACTGCATGCGTATGCCACTGGTTTTATACTGTCATTCTGAAAGCCCATGATGAATGCAATTTAGAAATTACTCCTGAGACTCTAATTAGTATGTTGTGCCCAGCAGTCAAGTAGTGGGTGCCAATAATGTCGTCTTTTACGATTTGGAGATTTGAAGATTTGAGATTTGGCTGACCTGACCTGAAACAAAAATTAGTTAAAGTTCACTATTGATATTTATGTATATATGTGTGATGTTCTTTGTGTATAGAACCTTGTACCATTTATGAAGGCATGTGTTTTAAGTGTCTTCATTGCTTGTGTATAGAACCATCTAGACCCACCTTTTATGAGTACATGTGACTTCATGACGTCATATATAAGTGAAGACACCCACACTTTAGTCTTCTAAGAAAATTCAAATCTCATTGTTTCCTCTGCAAAGAAAAGATGGGAAAGAACTTAAATGTCAGCATGTTTCTTTGTCATTGTTGTATTCATTTTGCCAAGTCTGTCTTTTATATTTTTTTTCTCATGCTGAAGAAAGCAAAACGATAGATCAGCACAGCACAGCACAAAACCTCATTTTTATAGGAGGTAATTAAAATGGTCATCTATTTGTTTTGTTGCCTTGTCTGATGTCTGTGACCATGAAAGCGGTTGGGGCAGAGGTGGTAGTGGGAGGGCGGTGGTTGTTGAGTACCTGCCCTGAGGAAATGCAATTTCATGCCCTGTTGGGTTCTGAACTCTGACAGTAAACAATCCAAAGGGAATGCTCTCTCTCTCTCTCTCGTATGTGCATGTTTATGTGTGTGTGTGTGTGTACAGTTTGTGAGGCTCTGTGTGTTGTATTTTGAGGTTATGTGTGTTTTTCTATGTGTGTATGTGTTTGTGTGTTGTTTGTGTGTGTGAATGTGGGGTGGGGGGGCACTCTCTCTCACCACAAGGGCTCTGGACCACTCTGCACTCAGACCTCCAGCTGCAGGTCAAGCACTCTTGAGTGGGCTACGGAAGTGCATGGACATCACAGTGGTGGATGAAGACTTTGACACTCTCAAATAGGCTAGCCTTCCCTCCTGCAATTACACAGAGAGAGAATGTGTGTGTGGGTGTGTGGGTGTCCATGAAAAATGTGCCAGATTCCATACCATACCTTCAATTACACTTAAGGAGCAGAAAATGGATGAGAATGGAGATATGGAAGTATGTGCCTGAACTGAATGGAATAATACTGTAGTTCTTATGTGAAATATTTGTGCAGACTAGAGCCTGGAGGGAACAGTGTACATAGATCAGTAGTTTGGGGAATTTAAAAACAAACTCTCGCCCTTTCAACAATTACAGAAGCAGAGAGAATAAAGCAATGCAGTACTGTAGGTGCAGGTCTGTCAATCAAATTCCTCACAGTTAGATTGTTTTGTTTTTCAAAATAATAAATACCACACTTGTTTTGGGTCTTGAACTTCTAATGGTTGTTAAAGAGGCACTCAGTAAGTTTATGCGACCATTTTTGAGGTCATAAAATCGCTTAGAAATAGTTTTTTCTGTTAGACTGGTCTGTTATGTTGCAAACGGCGATTGAGCGCACCGCTGTACAGCCCTATGTAGTGACTACGGAACTTGCAACTTCTGAGGGAGTGTACACTACAGCAATACAGCTAACTGTACGGAGCTCCCCCTACAGGTTTGTGGCGTTTAATGCAGGGTTAAAAAACAGACTTACTGAGTGCCTCTTTAACTGGAGGTGTGGGGGTTTGAAACAATTGGAACTCATGTTACCCAATCACTGACACCAATTAGTTGTGATGTAGCCTATGTAATGCACCGGGCCGTGAGCTTCCCAGAACACAACAACCTGTAAAACACAACCATCCCCCGTGATAGAAGTATCTGATTGGCCAGGATAAAATGCCTCCTGAGAAAGCAAACTCAGTGGTATCAATTGGTATCGGACACTTTAGGGAGATAACAATCAAACAAAGGGCAAGGCCAGGCTTCTGCAGCCTGGTGGACAGGACTATATTTATGTGCAAAGAATCTGGACTCTCTAGATAGGCATACATTTACTGGATGGGCACTTAGATTGCACTTTAAAACTCTTTGTTCTGCCTTCTGCTTCTGTTTGCCCTTTAAATGACATCAGAATAAAATATGTGGAGAGTAACCTGATTAGTGCTGTAGAGAAATGGAATATCAAGTGAAGATACTACGGTAGGTGGCGCTAGCCTAGCTAGAATCAGGATTGATTGCTGCTTGGAACTGGGGTGCATTATCTGCTATGCATTAGCTGATAAGCACCCTGCTCTTGCATGACTGGACTTCTCCCAAGTCTTTTGGAGTCATTTTGTTTATGTCTTGAACACAGGGGTCTAAAGGGCAGAGAAGACAGACACCAGCAGCTTGGCTCGGAGGCTTGGGCCTCCATTAATTTCCCAGCAGGAGCCGTGGGCTCGGTGCGGGCAGACGAGACGGCTGGCTAATTGTGCTAACCTGGAGCCTGGGATGGGCCAAACGGGCCGTGGCATCAGTCTCATTAGAGAGAGAGAAAGAGAGAGCAGACCAGACTGTCAAAGGTGTGGATCTAACACACTGGGGGAACTAATGTGTGCATGGACACACACACACTTCACACACATCACATTCTGTCGGTCAGGGTTGCATTAAAATAACCTAATCTGCACAGATGTACTGTTTTAACAATAATTAAGTTATCAAATCCATTTTTAAATAGCATACAAAGTTGGTTTCCCGTACCCTGGAACTGGTGTGTATTGTTTTTTTTTGGTGATATCAATGCAGAGGTACAGATACAGAAACAGATACTACAGGTACAGATTTGTCTGTATACAGTGCAGTTCAAATACATTCCACTGATAATAATACATAAGATTTGACCATCAACCATTAACGATAATTAATATACAGCTCTCCAGAAGGCTGTAGGTTCCATTTCCTCCGAACAGACCCTCCCAACATCCAGAGGTCAGATATTTATAATTAATCACCACTAGGAAAGTATAATCACCGCTGTCAATGAAAACAGTTTTTTCCCCTCCAGATTCACATCTAGAATGCTCTACAATCAGCGGGACCTTTCCATGTTGCACGGTCTGATATACTTGAATCATAATGAACTGCTGCAGAATATTTAACTGAACAGATCAGGTAATTGTCATGGAAAGTGAAAAAGACTATGCCTAATCAAACAGCTCACATGTATGTTAATGGACTGTTAAATTATTAGGAAATTGTTGCTTGGTTTTTATGTTAGTGATATCTTCAACAGGTAGTCAAGGGGAGCTGGAGAGAGAAATGAGCATGCTTTTCACCCTTCCAGCTGCATACTGAGGTTAGGAAGTAGACCTGCCATGTCAATGTCAATCTAGAAGGCAAATGACACCCTACCCACCTACAATCACACATACACATGTACACACACACACACACACACACACACACACACACACACACACAGTCTCCAACCCTTTCATTTCCCCTGCACTCTCCTAGAATAATTTCAGGAGCCATTTGCCATGGCCTCCCTGTGGATCACAAATGCGAAAGGTTAACAGCTGTGCAGACACCAGAACCCCTCCAGACACACGCAGGAGCTTGACTCTTGCTGGCAGGCTACACTGGACGCACAACTGAAGCGTATCCTTTGGTTAGCGTCAACTTAGCATTCAATATATTCACTTTGTTTTCATTATATTCAGTAGTAGTGGCAACGCCAAACAAGAGATGAGGGAATAATAGGGAAAAGAAAAGAGAAAAATCTTGATTTTTGACTGTGGAGGGCAAGAGAACGATAGCATGTAGCATATTTCACAGCAAACAACAGCTCTCTCTCTCAGCCACTACCTTGCTCACTCATACTCCCACTCTCTGACATTCACAGAAAATATCTCGGTAAGATCATTATGTGAAAGGTCTTTCTGGAATGATTTAATGAGCAAATGTTTTGTAAGAGAAAAATCATTTTATGTCAACGTGAGCCAAGTTGACCAAGGGTCAGTCTTAGAGATGACAGCACCATTTCAGACACTGACATTTGAGGGTGAATTTCTATGTACCTGTCACGTAACAGGACTTAGCTCAGCCATGTGGTTTGCACTGAATTGTGCTTTTCAATGATGTCTCTGAATGCACAGGAACAAGAGAAAACAAATGTGCATGCACCATGAGCATGTGTGATGGCAAGGCAGAGAAAAGAGAGAGGGGGGGGGGAGTATCAGAATATAACAAAAGGAGAGCAATACAGCCAGGTGAGAATTCAATCCATCACATTTATAGTGAACAGGGCTGAACGACATGAATGAGACTCAGACACAAAAAAATAATTCATCTTCGTGTCTGAATTTTTCATTTTTCACATCCCATGCATAAACAATGACTTGTATGCGCAGAGGGCTCTTTATTCGCGAGTCCTCAATCGAGATCTCTTTTTTTTCTCCTCCACCATCTTTTAACTTTTCAATCATCTCTGTCCTTTTCTCCTATTCTCTACCTCCGTGGAGCCTCCACAGATAAAGTCTATAACTAAGTGGCATCAGACTGCCAGACTGGGAGATGACAAGCCTATGCTAGGCTCAGCATATAAGCATAGCGCACGGTCTTACATGTCTCTCTTTCTACCAGTCAAACCCAGTCACTGTATTTCTCTCTCTTTCTCAGTTCCCTTTCCTTCATCTCTCTCAATATCCTGACAGTTTTTATTTTATCTTAATCAATTAATGAATGCAATTAACTGCTACTGTACCATTGTGCTTTGTATAATATTGCCAAGCCAGTCTCTGTCTCTCTTTCTCCTTTCTCTTTGTAATTGTGTGTGAGTAAGAACCTATGCTCTGAACCCTTAAAAGAGCGAGGTATGACTGTGTCTGCTAGCATCCTGAGGCAAGGCAGGCAGACAGGCAGGCTGACATTTTAAAAGTCAAAGATGCTCCACCATTTTTGCATACCTGACTGTGATTCTTCATCAGAAGGCGGTTGAGTGTGTGTGTGTGTGTGTGTGTGTGTGTGTGTGTGTGTGTGGAGGGTAGCGGCCCCTGTGGTAATTGAGTTCAGCGTGGAGAGATTGAGCTTCTGGCCCTGTATTCTTTCCCAGTTGCCGCCGCCAAAGCGGAATTACAGCAATCTTTGCCCTTTTCCCTTGAATAGATGTCCTGTCTCTGCAGTGGCAAGTTTATTTTAAGATGTCATTTTTCCCTCTCTCTCTCTCAACTCTCTCCCTCTCTCTGTCTCTCTCTCTCTCTTTCTCTCTCTCTGACTCTCTCTCTCTCTCTTCACCCCAGCTTTGAGCCACAGCTGGTGCTTGGTAAAATGTGCCTCAGGACAGATCTACTTTCTCTCTTTACTCTCACCATCCCCTCCCCAGTCACCCAATGTACATGTAGGCAATATAATGCTTACTGTACATTTAAAGCATTTCAGTTTCACCTGCTGCAATTCATCACTATTTTAAACTGATTTGCAATGCTCCCAAGGGGCCAAAGAGAAAATCATTGATAAAGGAAGTATATACAAAAGCTTAAACAGTTACAGGAGCATGTGGAAGTTCAGTTCATTTTTACGGTGCATTCGAAAATGAAATACTATCTTTCTCCTCTACAAGAAATAGACAGAGAAATCAAAAAGTCTGTTAATATTATTTAGTGTTTCCCAAACCCTTAGTGATAGGCCAATAAAAAAAAGGTTGAGGAAATACACAATTACATTTTGTAATGTCACTTAGGTTAATTCCATATTTTGTAATTTTATTTTAAAGAATGACTTTTTATCATTGGTGAATAGAGTGGGTTTTGTGGGTTTTAAACTGTGGTTGTGACAGTAACCAAACTGGTTCAGGTATCTGTTGGCTAGTGTGAAACCTCTCACATCACAAGCTCACCATTGTGAAGTGTCTGTTAATCCTCAAACAATAAGTAGATGTTCTATGAGCTAGAATATATATACTTTGCATAGACTATTTATAGACTATGATGACTTTGTATCAGATAGACAACCACGGCTGCCATTATCTGCACTGTAAAACCATTACCATAAAGTGTTTCAAGCCTTTTTTTAGTACGAGTTATTTTAATATAAGCAAAGCATATGCCTTACTCCACATGCACTTTACATACTGTTGCTATAGGGTTAGGACATGTACTCCACTTATTTTTCACTGTTTTACTGACAGTCTTATGGCTGTGTGTTGATGTCCTAGACCCGGTGACTTCACAAATTAAAGAGTAATATGCATGGCTGTGTGTTGATGTCCCAGACCAGGAGCCTCTTCACAACAGCACATACTGCTGCTAGTGGTTAGAACATGTCCTCTGCTGTACCTGTACACTTGCTTTGTCTGTCCTGTCTTGTCTGTCTACTGCATCTCTAGTGGTAAGAATAGAGTATTTAGTAAATTTTCTGTCAGAACATAGTTTATGTTGTTCTAAGCACTTTATAGTTTTTTTCTGTCCTGTATTGTCTGTCTATTGTATGCAAGGGGCAGTGAGAAACGTAATTTTGATTCCTTTGTATATAGTACATACTGACTTGACTTGACCATGACTTCACCGACTTCCCCCAAAATGTAATATTTATTTATATATATTTCTGACATTACTAAGTATAAATATTCACCCATTGCTGTAATTCTATATGACAGTGAATCAGAGGACAGCTCATCATTATCATAGGCGGAAAAAGCCTATGACTTTTTTTATTAAGACATTTGTCCTCATAAATACATTTGTGTGATTCCATTTCATCATTGAAATCGTTTGTTGGTATATTCTAAGTTTGTGTGTGTGTGTTTTTTTTTAAGAAAAAAAAACATTCAACCATTGGCATCAACATTAACACACATTAAGTGGCACCAAGTACCCTCACTTATTCATTATTTATCATGACTCCTGCATGAAATCAATATTCATTAAGTCAATCTAAATCCATGCGATACATTCTCTCTGTTCTTTTCTTAATTGGTCTGTCTTGCCCACCTTTGGACCTGAGGTGAGGTTTCTCCTGCTCTCGTTCGGGTCACCGACCACACAGAGCACACTCATTACGGCCACTCAGACCACAGCAATTATCACCAGACTGTCTCAAAGCCAACAGCCTCGTCTCGCCCTCCCACTTTACAGCCGAGCCGTAATTATTTCCTATGGCTGTGTATGTTTAAACTTTCTGACCAGAGCAAAATGTTATGCACTGTTGTCAGATACGTTTCAAAATGACATTTTACTGCAAGACATGACAAGGCCCAGGTGCAATTATAGAGAGTGCATTCTGTGTTGCACTACATTTTCTAATTCCCATTCATAATGGCAGCAGTTGCCGACTTATTTTCATGCACATTATGTCTATGTTACAGTGTAGTTGAAAATATGCACAGAATTAGACAAGAACAACAACTACTGCCATGCATTCAGCAACTGCAGCCATGTATTATCTTTTGACTCTATCTATTATAGAGAAACGTTACATGAATAGATACTCAAAGGAATGAGATTCTTTTTGATGCGTGTTGCACAATAACAAGAGGTGAATATAAATTCTTTGTTGGACTTTTATTTTACAGCACCCTCTTCCTTAGCCTTAGCTTCATTTGGTAACATTCGAAAGATAAAGACAATGCAATGAGGATGGAGGAGACTGACAGACAGGCATGAGAAATTAAGCCCACATGTCACAGGTACCAAGCTCAAGTTGTGTGATGACACTGAGCGACCCTGAAGTTAATACATACAAACAGTATAATGGAACAGAAATTAAATTGTGGATCTTCTGTATACTGTTCCTTAGGATGTATTGTGGCACTGGGCGTGTTTCAAAGCTATTTGAGTTTGATTCTACACTGAACATCAGCATTGCTTTTAATGTCTCACTGTTCCAGTGTTTGGGATGGTCTATTGAGAGGTTGTTCACCTGAGTTATATTTCCATCCTGCCGTGGTATTTATGTTCTCCAGAGGTTAACAATGCAAAGGGAATACCATATCAGAACCAAAACCAATCTGACCTTAGGTTAATATTGCACTGTGTGAGAGGGCTCTGTGTTTTGGATAAGTTTCATGTGGATGCACAGATCTCATTTTAGTCCAAGGTGGAGATGGGTAAACACGTCTGACCTGGGATGACTTGTGTCATTTCAACCCTTTATATTTCAGGTCTAAAAAGACTAAAATAGAGCAAACCACTCTTCAGCCAAGTGACAGTGATCACAGAAATACACACCCCCTCACTTGCTCTATTGTATCAAAACACACACACACTATCGACATACACATTGCAAGGAGTCGAAGTCTTTAGACAGTCATATCAAAATAGGACTTATTTCTAACAGTGTTCCTGTCTGTTACAACGGGTGCTGTGGCTGGATGTTCATGGAGGCATGTAGGTAACCCTCACATGCACCATTGCAGCCATGTTGCCAAAACAAACACATACACACACGCACACACATGCATCATATTTTTATAACTAAGCATTTATAAATAATGCAATTTCCTGCATTTAAGTTAAATTAAAGGACAGATTAAGAAGTTAAGTAATGAGGCTTTTACACATATTCGCCCATGTTTTTAGCTGATGCAATAAAATGGTTAAGATTCAAATTTTGATGAATGACTTATTCCTAGAATTACTTACTTTAAGTGTAAAATTCCTGTCTTATATAATTAATGGAAAGACCAAATAACAGACACACTCCATCTCACACACATACACACACACACACACACACACACACACATACACACATGAAAAGATGAAAGACTTGACAGCCAGATCTGTGTACCCTTAGTATGCCAATATTACTTTCTTGGTTTCAATATTTATCAGAGCCTTGGGCCACAGATTGAATTGTAAAAGCAGATTCTATTGCGTGTCCCAGATGTGTTCCAGACAGACTTGCAGACAAGAACAGATGATGAAACATTGACTGAGAAATGTACATGTACACACGTTGCTGTTCTAAGACCCTGGAGAGTTGCTTGTCTGATTTCTCTGTCTATGTCTCTCTCTCACACACACACACACGACAAAGAAACATGAAACAAACATGAAGATGGAATTACCTAGCTTCTTGTTAAGCGCACTTGTTCTGAGAACAGCAAACGCACACACACACAGAGACATTACCGCAATCCTTGCCTCTGGTTCTGCTCACTCGTTAAGAGAACTCTCTCTTTTTTCATCAGTGATAACAAGAGGAACGGTGTCATTTTATCTGCCTGCATGAATATTGACGTTTTCTTTAAAAGTTTGATACAGTTGAATGTAGTTGGGTCTTTGCTCGTAACTTAGTAGGTTGGTCACGCAGATCTATGCTCAGAGACTCACAGCCTATATCACCACTACAGATTTTTAGTAGTTTGTTTAAAGGTCTCCTTCCAAAATAAACCGTTTAAGACTTGATGTTTTTACATTACCATAGGTCAGCCCAAGTTGTACTTTTATGCTCAACTTCAAAATGCTCTCCTACCCCTGTAGTCTGTATTCGCCTGTGATAGAAAACTGCCGGGAAAAACGAGCGAATCGGAAAAGCTGTGCAAATGTACGTCAATTTGAACATTAGCTATGCAGTTAACCCGCCCTCAAGAAACGTTAGGCTGCCTGCAGACAGACCCACTAGATGGAGCGTCACAGTGTTGTTAGCCAATCAGAGGCGATACATTTGCATATCATTAATATTCATAAGAATCCTCTCGAGCTATCCCTGCTCTCGTTTTCACCTAACTAAAATAGCTTGAAACAAGACAACCACAGCATTTTTTTTTCGAAACCAACTCTCATGACATTATTTTAGATAAGAAACTACGACAAAATTAATGAAAATACGATGGAATGAGATCTTTAAATACTACCTGGGCATTGACAGAAAAAAAGGAATTGTCCCCAAAGGACGAACCTGTAGGTGGCCTGGTGACCCTTGTCAGGTGACCGCAGGGAACTGTGACTGGAGGTAGGGCTGGACAAGGTCAGAGGGGTTCTAGGGAGTGAGAAAACAAAGGGAGTTGCAGGTCCTGTAAGGAGGAGGATCTGTTAAATGATGAGGGTCTTGACTGAAAGCCAGTGAAGCTGAAGGAGAGTCAAGGTGCTATGGTGCCAAGGCTTTGTGTGTGTGTGTGTGTGTGTGTGTGTGTGTGTGTGTGTATGTGTGTGTGTGTGAGAACCCAGGCCGCGTTCTGTTCATACTGAAGCCTGTCCAGGACCTGGTTAGACGAAGCACACAGGACGCAATAGTCTTGACAGGAGACGATGAATGAGCGGATGGCTGTCTCAGTCAGAGTGTGGGTGAATATCATGGAATGTTTTTGAGGTGAAAGGAGGCAGATTTGGTTGTGTGATATTTTTGATGTACACCTGGAATGAGAGTGACACAGGAGGCAGCTAGGGAGAGGACTTATGCTCTGAAAGCATAGCAGTGAAAGATTAGACCAGGGTCACAAATAATTTGACAATTATAATTATGATGTTGATCAAGGGAGGGCAGATGAGAGAAGACATGCTTTCACCCGGGTGGTGAGTATCGGATCCAGCTTACTTGACTTTGGACACAAGCTCCAAGTCTTAGTTTGCATCCAGCAGGGACATTTCTTGTTAAATGCCAATATTAATATTCCCTACAGGTAGATTAACAATGTCCTGTTATATTGTTTGTGCTTTGACACTTATAGGGCAAAAGCACTGTCAAATATTACAGTAATAGAAAGCTCCATGGTTACTAAAACGTATGTGGGGAGAGCCCGTTCTCATTTGTTAATAGTGGACCTGTTCCAACTCTTGACACTGACACAAATAATTTTTATAGACACAGGCCAAGAGGCTAATTTGTTCAAAATTAGACAAAACAGAGAGAAAAAAGAGAAAGAAATATAGCCTATGTACATGTACAAACAAGACCGATAATAAAAATTGGAAACAAAAATGAAGGCAAAGAAAGTAAGAGAGTGATTATGAAGAAGCGTAGAGAATCAAGAGACTGAGCTCCTCCATGACACGCTAAATAGAGAAGTTGATGTCTAATCTGCACATGTTTTATTGATGATATAGAGAGTGTGTTGATCACCACAACTGATTTTACACTGACACTAAGATGAACAGACCTAATCACTTCTCAGTATCAAAAAGAAAACAGCTGAAACCAAAAAACGACAGAAAAGCTAAGTGCTAATTCAATAAATACTATGGATAAATGGACACATAGTCGCATACCTGTTTTGTCTATTAGTGATGTCATTTGAATTTTTGGGGAAAGTTTAGATCAAAGTCACATAACACATAGTGTCTACACATAACACATAGTGTCCACAAATTACATTTAGTGGTCAACAATGAGTTAAGATACATGATGATGATGATGAGTGCTTTCTGAAGGAAATCACATTACATTAATTATATTTTGGTGTTAATTTTTTTCTTGTGTCATTGGGTTAAGGTTAAAATAGACTTCAGTCAATTGTTTTTTTTTCCTTATAACTGCAATGAGTCCTGCTTTACTGTAGTATTTTCTCATTACCTCTATTAATATAGGCTACTGTAATGACATTGGAAATCAGGCTCTGTTCTTAAATGGTTCATTACTGTTTCTCCCTAGAATATTAAGTATGTACTTAGTGAAATGCTGTGTGCGAGCTTGTTGTTGAGATGTGATGATCGCCTTGGGGTGAAGGCCTCTGGTATTTGACTGAGCCCCTCGTGGGCCCTGTGCCATGGGTTGTGTGTATTAGCAAGCTCCCTGCGCCTAATTCTCCTCTTCCAATTAAGTGGTTGATTCAGGCATTTTCCCTTTGGGGGTGTTGGAGCAGATTTTCAGAATCCCTGGGTTTTGGTACAATGAATCTGTATCTGTTTTTTAGCTAAATACTCTCAGTAGGAAGGATAGCTGGCTCCCTGATGGCAGAGAGATTTAAAATGGTTCTTTATATTGTGGATGTGTTTTCCACCTGACTCTTGCTTATATGACATATAGGCCTAGTTCTTCAACATCTAAAATAACATTTATACTTGATTCATGTCACAAATTACAATAAGCTGCTGCCACGGAATGCACATATACAATACCTGAATCTGTTGTTAAAGGGAGGAGACCAACCCATTTTGTTGACATTGAGTGAAGTTGATTCTATTCTCTGCCATTTTATGTTCAAATTCTGTGATTTGACTTTAATGCCCTTCCTGTACGTGAATTTATTAAATGTCTGTGCGCAAATGTTCCAGAATCTAATACAAATCTTCATGCTAATGCATTTATCAATGGACAATGGAACATTTTTTGGTTTCATCAGCCATTCTCTATCCCTTTTACATCTTCCTACCAAATCTCTACACAACCCTAACACACTTTTTACTCCCCTTGGGTTGTTATAGGCAATAGTTTAACACTGTAACTTTAGTCAATGTCGGGTCTCTACCTTGGATGCATTGACACCCTGCAGGAACTGCTTGCTGGAATAAACTCAGACTTGCTTCCTGGTCCCAAATTTGGAGTTAACTCCGATTTCATCAGCTTAAGACTAACATGTTCCCCCCTTAGTGCTGAATGGTTTGTGGTGAGTGTGAACACTAATCGCAAAAACATTTTAAGGGGAAAGAAAGCATTGAAACATAAAAGCAATGAATTAATTATCACAATGTGCATGATGCTTAAATGTGAGTCTGAAAGTCAAAGTCAAAGTTAGTTTTATTTGTCTTTATTTCTTCACATGTATTTGACATACAAAGGAATCAAAATTACGTTTCACACTTGTCCCATGCGTATCCTGGATAGAGTCCAATCTGTCTTCCTATACTCCTGCCAGTCTGGTGGTACTGCTGGCTGGGAGCCGTGAGGGGAGAGAGTTCAGCAGTCTCACAGTCTGGTGGATGAAGCTGTTGGTGAGCCTGGTGGTGCAGGAACGGAGACTTCTGTATCTCTTACCAGAGGGCAGGAGGCTGAACAGACAGTGTGCGGGGTGGGTTGCATCGTTGACAATTGTGATGGCTTTGCGGGTGAGGCGGGTGGTGTAGATGTCTTGCAGGGAGGGGAGTGGTCCACCAACTATCCTCTCAGCTGTTCTCACAATGCGTTGTAGAGCTTTTCTGTTGTAGTCAGTGCAGCTTCCGCCCCACACAGTGATGCAGCTGGAGAGGATGCTTTCAATGGTTCCTCTGTAGAATGTGGTCAGGATGTGTGGTGGGGCACTTGCCCGCTTGAATTTGTGCAGGAAGTAGAGGCGCTGTTGTGCTTTCTTGGCCAGTCATGTGGTGTTGGTAGTCCAGGAGAGGTCCTCACTGATGTGCACCCCCAAGAACTTGGTGCTGCTCACCCTCTCTACCGCAGCGCAATGGTAAGTGGAGGGTGACAGGTGTGGCCTCTCTGGAAGTTGACAATAACCTCCTTGGTCTTGCTAACATTCAGCAGGAGGTTGTTGTCTCTGCACCACGTGGTCAGGAGCTCAACCTTTTTCCTGTAGTGGGTCAGAAGAGAATGTGACCATGTTGCTCGCTGAAGTTGTTGTGAATTAATTGTGTTGACATGTTGAATGGGAAGGTTGATTTGTGAGTGTGTGCATGTACACATGCAGTATGTGATTGGTATAAAATTCTTAGCATTGACCATGTTTCATTCCACACACATCAGTTGTATAGTGATCTGAGAAGGTCACAATCTAAGCTCACTATGAATATTAGAGGATATTGACATCTTGAAGTCTTGAATGTACAAAGGGAGTAACAGAAAGAAAGAGGCTTGTAACATTTATTCACAAAAGTATCCAGTTCAGACTGCCATGGGCCATACTAGGACATAACAGCATGCAGGAAAGAAAAAGACAGGAAGAAAAGATTCTTTGACATCTGTAGAATAACAAGCCAAGTCTCCTGTTGAATAGGAGTACAGGCAGACTATTCTTGGACGTGGACAGGTGTGGGGCACAGTGACAGTAGGCCTTTATCAAGACAATAGTCATGACAACTACACATGGTTGGGGTCTATTTGACATGTCCACGTATTTATGTTTTCCACAAGTCATGTTTTAGTTTGTGTGTCCAATCACGTGGTTATCCGGCATCAAGTAAACGTGCGTTTTTTTAATATCACTTTAGCAGTTCCTGTGCTCAACTGTCTTCATCAGGGCCTCACAACAGATCTTCATCAGCCGGTGTGTAAAAGCAGAAACACACACACACACACACTTAAGACTTGCACTTAAGACTTGGAGCACTGACTATTATTAACATTTTAAAGGCCCACTATGCAACATTTTTCATTTAATTAATCCGTGTTGTACTGTTTAGGATGCTAAAATGAGTCATTACACGGCGAATGGACGGTGTAGAATGCGCCACCATGGCCTATAGCGGTAGATACAGCACTTGCAATGTTCAGCAGCGCGGACCGCCTCCACTTGAATGCAGTGCACTACAATGCAATACAGCGGTCTTTAGAGGGAGCTCGTGAGAGAGAAAAACAGAACATTGTTTAGCCCCTCTTTAAAAAAAAACTGTGAAGGAAGACTGCATCAAATGTTGTTTCATGCTGCGCAGTTGCATGAGATGGTCCTAATTAGAGTCAGTTTAAACAGTGAACAAGATTCCTCATGAGTCCGTGAGACAGGCTGTGATTAGGACATGGCTGGCTATGATCACACTAAGTTTGCATTTATGTCCTGTGCCAACACTGATTGGAGGCTAGACATACATGCACATATCACCTCTGACATGGATGCCTTACAAGGCTTCTGTGTGAAGATTTAAGGTGAAAAAATATTTGGACAAAGGACCTTAGGCCTTGTCTCTAAATGCTGATTCTTGAGCTTGGGATAAAATTAATCTGACTCCATAAAATTAAAAGGCTGACAAAAGTGCCATGGCATATGAGAAGAGAAATGAACTGGTGGAATATTTATTTAATAATGGATTATAAAACAGTAAGCCATAAACACACAGACGTCAATAGCAGTTAAACTGACAAATAGTGAGATAACAAATTATTCCCAAAAATAGTAAATGAGTAAAAAACAAAAGAAAGAGAGAGAAGTGAGAACAGAGGTGTCCAGAACCAGAGGAGAGAAAGGACAGCTAGGAAAGAGGACCCCTTTGATCCATTTACACAAGCCAGTAGTACTTTACCATGGTAACTGGTCAACTGACTGAGGCCAATACAGCAGTCTAATTTCATATTAGTGTGTAGGATACAATATAGTTATTTGTGTATAACTTTCAGTTACACAAAGTTGTGACCAGATTGCTGCTCACATTGAGCCTCTTTTCTAGGTTGTTTGGCTAGCTAAGGTCATTCTCAATACTGTCCTTAAAATAATGCAACATGTAGAGTGGCTAGCGGTGTTTAACGATGTTTAACGAAGTATCGTAGCGCAATACAGCTTTTCTTGTGTTTTATTTAGTGTAATATTTAACATTTAACACACGGTTAATACACTTATTGGTTTACTGGACTGTTTCAAACATATGTACAGATCTACCAGATCATACCAGTCACCAACCAATACATTTCACAATATCATACAATGGATCTTTGTGTAGATCCCTGTCTGTTTATTTAAAATGGTGTCTGATTACGTTGGCCAGAAATAACTACTCAAAGACTTTGCCAAAATGGCTGCCAAATGGCACGACAAAGCTATGAGAACTTGGGGTTTTGGGGTGTAGGAGGATAGTACCAACAGCTGGCTCACCCGCTATCACAAATGAATAAGCTTCAGCCAGAACATGCCCTGACAATGAAGCTCACAAAAACTTACTGGCACACACACGCACACACACACAAACACACCCTCACAGAAGCCAGAGAGGTTGCTGACCAGCTCCCAACCCTCATTAAACTCATTAAATGGTTTGGCAGATGGACGGGGGGGTCTGGGGGCATAGGGGCTGGAGCTGTGACGCGGCCCCCGAAACCGAGGCCTGAGACTGGCCATCAGGTCCGGCTGACTGAGCCAGGAACCAGCTTCCAAACAGATGGTGAGTGCAGGACTGGAGGCAGTGGGGGGAAGGGTTGAGAGGGGAGATGGGCTTAGGCACTAAGGGTCCTGATGTTTTTACAAGAAGGGTTTGGTAGGCACAGATGAAACATTAGAAGTGTGTTCATAGGGCGTGTGTTGAGTGTGTATGGGGGATGGTAGAGGAGTTATTTGGCATCCAGAGAGTTGACTATTCTAGTGTCAGTCTGATTCTTTTGCCAGTCAAAGTTACCTCCTACAAGAGACTCAACCACCTTAGCGATTGACCTGCACTTGGTTCCACTTGAGAAAAAAGCAGGAGCGAACACATGACTGTCTACGTTTGTTTGATTACATGTTAGACGTGCTTTATATCATAACCACTGGGACTCGTGCCCATTTGTCTAATGCAGTGCTCGTTAAAGGAATAGAAGTGCTTTTCAAAAGATGATAAATGCAGGAGGGAAATACAAAAATCACATGGCTGACAGAAAGAGAGAAAGAGAGAGAGACTCATAAAGTCAAGAGAGACAAATAAAAAATAAAAAAATAAAAAAATGGTCCCTCATTAAAAGTCCACGCTCAAAGGTGAAGTAAACACATCTCCGTTTAAAACAAAGCTGCAGAAAAACACATTCAAATGACCATCATTAGTGGCTTGTGTCACGCGTGCAGGCCAGCACCCCTCTGCTCATTAAAGCAGTGTGGGCTGGACACGACACACTGGATTCCTGTCAAAACAACTCAGACCGGGGACTGCTGGTGCGAACAGGTTGAGCTCCTTCTTGATCTAGGGCAGTGGTTTATTGACAGACTCAAAGCCCCACCATGTGTGCGTGTGTTTGTGTGTGTGAGTGTGTGTGTGTGTGTGTGTGTGTGTGTGTGTGTCATCATGCAAATATAATAGCATTAGGGAACTAGAATTAAGAATAGTAACTCTCAAACATGTGCATACTTTATGTCTTTAAAGTGTAACTAAAACCCCTAAAATGTGTCGAGCTACTGATTGAATCCATTTACTAATATGTGGTCAAATACACCAATAACAGTATTAATATTGAATGTATTTAAATACATCTACAATGAGAGCATTTTGTGGCATTTTAAATGTGAAACAATATCTCTATGCATCCTTCACAGCTTCATTTGGCCAGAGTGTTCCCCAAAAATCCACCACTACTTTACAACTAAGAACCTTTAGTATAATAAAATACACAAAAAGCACCAAAACACACTTTTAGAAACAACCAGGCTGGGCCAATGTAGACTACAAAATCTCTGCCTGAAATTACAATGAAACAATCAAGCGGCAACCAATTTCAACATGTTCCCAACAAACGTGAATAGATAGAAGGCCATTCCAATCGTAGATTATTCTTGATTATGAAGCACTGGCCATGAGTGTCATTAGAGAGCTGTGATAAGTGTAAATGCCATAAGTCAGAATGAAATTTAACCTTTTTAACTTTAACCTCCTCACTGACCAGAGTTTCAGTTCAGTTGCTCTGTTGTTGGAGAAGGAGACTCAGAACTGAAAGGTCAGAAAGATCTTTACCTCATTTTTAACTTCCAGATATTTTTAGAACATGAAAGGACTCCTTGTTAAGAATTATCAGGATATGTTTTTTAGAATTGAGAAACTTTTATCCATTAGAAAATGATCGAAGATGCTTGCAGACAAAGGCTCTGAGAATGCTTGACACATAACATTTTTGTCAGATTTTGGGCAGGTAGGGAGGGTTAATCACCTACTAATGGAAGTTATTTAGAGATGGCTGAATTACGTTTGAAACAGTCAGAGCAGAAAGTGTAGGCTAATCATAGATGATTACATGGGATTTTGTAGAGTGTAAAAAAAACAAAAAAAAAAAACCCAACCAAATTAGGTTTTAGTTATGTCAGACACTTCTTGGGTTTGCGTGAACCTGACCCTTACATGGTATTCAATGTAAGTGTGACTCATACATAGACAAACACTTTGGCTCTGCAATCATGCCTGACTGGCAAAAGCAGAACCTCCTGCAGTAAAGTAGATTGGAGTTTGGGAGCTGGACAGCTAGAGCTAAATGCAAGAAAAAGAGAGGGAGACAGAGAGAGAGAGAGAGAGAGAGAGAGAGATATGAAAACTGAAATCACTGCTGGGCAGCACACACCTGGCTGCCAGGATAGCAGGAGGAGGCTAGTTAGTTTCATCACACAGCTGGGATGTAGGCCTAATTGCAGAGCAGAAACACCAACAGCCAAACCATACTGGGCTAAGGAGGAGCAGCCAGACATTATGCCTCACCACAGCACCATGAATAGACCGCAACACAGATTCTTTTTATCTAAGTATAAAAATAAAATAGCATAGTATCCACAATTGCATATTAACCACAAGTAAAAATTAAAGTTCATTCAAAGAAAACACTTTGATGAAAGTTTTTTTTTTGTGTCATTTTTCACAAATGCAGATAATATATGATTTACAGAAAGTATGCTGGCTTTTTTCAAATGAAACTAAAAACTACAGATGAATTAAAATGTATTTAGATACGCATGTAACATATAAATTCACTAAGCAAATGACAGGGTCATTAGGAACATTTGCTAGCATGCTTCTTGATGTTACCTGTGGTTTAGCTTGATTTATAATCAGGGAAATAAGGTAGTTACACCCCAATACATGAAATTATAAATAAAACTATGTACACATGAGAAGCAAATGCAGTATCTAGAAAAGGGTTATGTTCAAAAGCAAAATATAGGATATTCAATCAATATGTTTATGCATATTGCTTTTGAAGTTTAGTTTTGAATTTGCAAGGCAAACACAACTTGAAGTCAGGAGATTTTGGGGGGTGGAGAATAGGGAGGGGAGGGGTTGGGAATGTTCATCATATTTTCAGTGACTTTGTTTTTTTTTTTTCAATACAGGTGCTACAGATTCAGGTACTCAGACTGTCAGTTAAATTACAGTCTGCTGCCTGAGCTCTCAGTTGGAAGCGCATTTTATTCTCTTTCTCAGAGCTGTTCAGTAAGGCTGGCAATTTAGCCCCCTGCTCTGGGAATCTACATTTCTCAGACTCCCATGGTAAAAACAGGACAGAAACCATGGTTACACAAAGGACAGCATTCTTATGTTTCCTTCATAACTATCAGACATGCTGGATAAGATATTTTTACTCTCTGGAGATCTCACCTTTTTGATCTCTTTTGAACGTTGACGGACAGTATAGTTTTTTGAATTGAATTGAAACTCTTGATAAGGCGATGATAAGGATGTTAGTGATGAACGTTTATGGAAGATCTCTCTCTTTCTTTCTCTAATTCATCCCCTTTTCAATCCTACCTCTTTCTTTTTTTCCTTCCTCCTTCCATTTTCTTTGATGCTGTAATGGGGCCATCTGCAGCCACACTTCAGTGGTCCCATGGTCAGCACTGCGGCAATCAGCACAGACACAATCATAACCATCCCAGTGCAATATGGAGCCATCACCACTCAACTGGAGCCACGTCATCAGAGAATGCTGATGACCACCCATCTGTTCCCTCAATGTCTGCTCACCAAGAATTGTAAAGAATGGTAAAGAACAGGCTGGGAAAGAGTAGGAAAGTACAGCCTGTTTCAGTCGTGGGGTCATATAATATTATCTAAGGAGTCAAAAAATGGCTGGGTTGAATATTCAACTCCAGGAAGAATCTTAAATGTTATTATACAACACAGGGGTCATTTTTTTAATGTGCTAATTGATATATTGTATCATTATAGTGGGTGGCAGGTAGCTGTTTGTATTACAGCCATTAAAGGAATTATCCGGAGTGAAACAACACGTAGTTCTGTTGATTCACATTGCTATGTGCTATCGATAGGTATAAGAACGACAGATTTTCATGCACGGTAGACCGAGTAACGAAACGGCAGCCAGCGCCAACTGATTAGGGCATGTCCGTTTCGTTTTCATATGCCCAATATGCTTAGCGTTAGCGGCCAGTTCGTGAATTCGGTCTACGTTGTACCTACTGCTGTCATTCTGATACCTATAGACACCATTCAACAGCCTCAATCAACAGAGCTACGGGTTGATTCACTCCGGATAATCCCTTTAATTAATTTCAGTATAACCTTTCTGTTCACACTTTTTTATTTCATTAAAGCCATACACGAGATTCAAGAGACTGATTCAATGCAGAGGTATTAGAAGATCTCAGTTGACTTCCTGAACACCACGACCCACCACACAAGGAGAAATCCGGTGTGACTTGGACCTGGACAGTACTGGAAGATGTTACCGAGTACAAACATATATCCAATGCTCACCTTCGTTCACCCCCAGCATTCCGCATTAAACCGTTTTTAGCTGAAGCTTTCATTAACCTTACACTGCTAGCTATAGGGGCACAACTTAGCCTATGCAGATAAAATATGGTGACTGTCTACCTGAGCACTAAAGCACCAACAAATGATGAAACTTAAAAGAGTTTGACCAAAGACATGTGTAAGGTTGTAGCTCGTCAATCATGATTTAATTTCAAGATGGTGGCGACTGGGAAATTCTGAGAAGGTACTGTCTTTATAAACTGTCTTTATTAAAAAGTACCTGTACACTTTCAAAGTTCTCATTGTCTCATTTTAAATGTCAGGGCCCTCAGAAGTCTACCAGTGAAGTGTGGAGTAACTTTGAACCTTGTTAATGGTGTAAAAATATCGATTTATCTGCATAGGCAAAGCTGTGCCCCTTTAGCTAGCAGTGCAAGGTTATTGAAAGCTCCGGCTAAAAACGGCTTAATGCGGAATGCTGGGGGTGAACGGAGGTAGGCATTGGATAAATGTTTGTACTCGGAAACATCTTCCAGTACAGTCCAGTTCAAAATCACACCGGATTTCTCCTTTAAAGCACCTCTGTTATCGTGAGGTGAAGGAATTGGCTGGCAAACTTACTTTAGCCTCCCATTCTGTCCTTTCATGGACACTCTTTTTTAGAAGTGAGTATATACTTACACATATACTTATATGTACAGTTGTACAGAAGGTGAGGCTTTTGTCTTTTTGTGTCAGAGAGATGAGGTGGGATCAGGAAGTTAAACATTTCTGTAGCCTGTCGCATTGAAAACAGAAACCATTAAAAATGGTTACACACAGTTATAAATAACTGTGCGTGAACAAGGTTGCCTTCAACTCCCCTCTGGAGGTCAGATTCCAGCTTTCAGACACAATGTTCCCTGGAGCAAATAGTCTTCCTTTAAATCAATTAAATCCTGGTTGTGTAACACAGGACCTGAAAATAGAGCCATATCTACCAGTCACATATCTAGCACCCCCCTCCCCACACACACTCACAAACACACACACACACACATTCAATCATAGTTCATCTGCTTAGTCCATTCTTGCTTAACCACAGACTTTTGTTAGTTTTAATGAGTTTTTTGTGTCAGTGACTTCCTTGTTTGCATGCTATAAGCAAGAAGGGCAAGGTGTATCCGACAGCACATTAAAATGCTAATTCTCACCCTCACCTGTCCATTGCTTATGTGCCACTTGCTGTTTGGCCGTGTGGTCTATGTGGCACAAATTTTCAAACAAATCAATAAATAAATAGGCGGTGCACGTTTGTCACAAACTATCCTCATACTGCTTCTTGATGTCTTTGAACCACAAGCTTTGCCCTCTCTGCAGCCATGCAAAACCCACCATTTTTGGGTTTTAGTGCTACATTAATGAGTGATCACACAAGAACACATAGCAACAATTAGTCCAGCTCAAGAAACACCCTTTAGGCTAGACTGGTGTTTTACTATCAGTGATCAGTGTATGTGTGTGTGTGTTTCTGTTCAGTGCATAACCTGAGGGCTACTGGAGGCATTACGGAAACCTTAGATCTTTGACTTTCTTGTACATCCCCTTTCTTGTACGTGTAACTCTTCTTCTAAGTGAGCTCCAATGTGTCTTACTAACAGACTGAGTGAGTGATGCCATATGATGCAATTTAAACAGAACATAATGTTATTGTTATAATGGTATGATATAATGGCATAAAAAGGATCCATCCATTACCCATTCCAGATAGTGAAAGCATTGTAGCCATTGCCTGTAACAGGCAGTTTTGTGTGTCAGTCTACTTCCATCATGGATGCATCACACTCTCAACAGGTGTCCCAGGGAAATAACAATCCCAATCAGATGGCTGTGAGTTTGCCTGTGATGTGACGTCCGGGGGCAGTCAAAGCTTAACGGCAGGGGGATGTAATCAAGCCCACTTCATAGAGACATCATGGACAGGAGGGAGCGATGGTCTGCTTTTGATGCACAGCTCCCCAGGAGAATCCTACATGCTCTGGAGATGAGAAGAGTTTCGCAGTGTGTGTGTGTTTGTGCATGCACACATGCATGTGTCTAAAAGCCCAAGGCCTTGTGGATGACTAGCCTATCTTTGTGGTTTTCCGTTTTGTACCATGTTCTTTGGCCCTGGCTTGCTAAATCAACCCAAATATGTGATGAAAGACAGTTGGATCAATTTGAAGTCTCCTGCTGGGGAGGCTGATTGCACAAGTACAGTTTTCAACTGGGCCAGTGTGATGGACACATACACCTGAGGGAAGGAGAAGTTCATGCACGCAGAAACACACTCACACACGAAAACTGCAAAGTGCTATGTGTTGAAAGAGAGGGGGGGGGGGGGAATCAATATTTCTACAGTAAGCGAGGTAGCGAGTAGCTTTCTCTCTGGCCTGTCTGAAGTGTGATTGTCACTTGTGGTCTTATTGTCTTTTTTGTGTATTTTTTCTTGACTTTGCTTTACTGTACAACCCAAGGGCTATACACTCTGAGGTGAGTGTTGTTCTCTGTCCTATGGATTTAACACTGTGTGCAAAGACCCAATAACCAGCCACACCTTCAGGAAGTGCTCCCGTGAGGCTGAAGACCTTAGACTGAAGTGTGACAACTGACTACCTGAGCTTTGATAGATGTTGTAGTTCGCACTAGGACTATCCACTTTCCTCACAACCAATCCTGCGTAACAAGTGATGTTTAGTTTAGTTCAGTTTAGTTTCTTGGGATAGTGGACAGTCAGAAAAACACTAACCTTGTGAAAAAGAGGAAGGAAAGATGCATCTCACTAGGTTTTACTACAGTTATTCTAATTCCCACCTGTAGTCCAAACCCTGCTTATCAGGAGGAATAAGGAGTTCAAGAGGGATGACATAACTGAGCCAGAGCGTGTGCACAGAGAGCTCAAGGAGTCTTGATTTATGGATTTATTGACCATCAACAGACATACAGCTGTATTCACAGAAAGGTATACTTTTCACAGTTATCTATCACAGTGGACTGCAACCCAACACATGGAACGTATTAGATCCGGGTCCTGCGAAGGGAACCGTGGTTACGCCTGTAACCCAGATGTTCTCCCACATCTGACCATGTAGAGCGACACACACCACTGGACACCCAGTGTAGTGGCATCTCAGATGTGGATACAGTGGAAGAATTGTACCGGGCCTATATAAGCATGACTTAGTAAGCAGTTACGTGAGAAGTTCACAAGCAGAACAGAACAACTGGCTGGACTTTTGTTGCTGTTATTATTATTTATTTATTTATTTATTTGTTTGTTTGTTTGTTTGTTTATTTTATTTATTTTTTTCTTCCTTTTTAACTATGTGTGTTGTTTCCTGAACTGTATATGTCTGTGCACTATAAGTACCCTTGGGTGGGTGGGTTGGGTGTTGTTTGTGTGTTTTGTAAACTTAAAAAAATTAAATAAAGTTAAAAAAAAAAAAAAGAACAACTGGCTGGCAGAAAACTTGTAATTTGCTTGGTAATGAATAACTTGAATATTTAACTATTAAGATGCATCTCACTGTCAGTAATAACACTTGCAATGTTTTATTATTTTAACTAATTAGGTACACTGTAACATAAACACCAAAAACACCACCTTTTACCTTAATGTTTGCACTGCTCTATCAACTGTTTATATTGTTTTATATTTCTTTTGTGTTTGTTTTTATATAGCTTTTTATGATAAATAGCCTCCAACTTATACCCTCCATGGAACAGTTCTGGATAAGACTGGAAACACACTTGAGTGTGTTACTATAGTCACTATTTCCACACCCAACAATTCATAATAGGATATAGATATAGAGTATAGGTATTTATGTTGTATGTATGTCATGTGAATGCTACACATACACACACACATCTAAACAACAGTCAGATTTCTCTGACTTTTATAGAAATAGGATCAGTGCTACACTGCCAAAAATATATAATTTGGGTGTTGCCAGACGTTCAGTTACGGCACCGGCCTCAATTACATCTCGGCACCAGCAGCTAAGTGGGCCTGGGGTGACTGGCCTGTGTCAACAGACGACCTTTCTTTTAGAGCCAAGTCATTATTGCAGCCTCATGACCACAGGCTCCAACAAACAGGGAGCCAGTATGTGGTTTAATACTGTTGGTAAGTGGCAGGGAGTGTGTGTGTGTGTGTGTGTGTGTGTGGGGGGGTGTCTTCTTGTTTTTGGACATCAGTCAGTCCTAGACAGACTAGTCATTTTGGGAAAAAAAATAAAATCATGGTGCCAGGGACTGTTTCCACTAGTCAGATGGAGACAAATTTGTGGCAGCAGGAAATTGTGGGGTACTGGATGGTGCAAGGCAAATGGAGTGAGAGACAGACAGACAGACAGACAAACTGCATTTCTTATAAGATAGCAGGGTCAAACGTGTGCTAGGCATAAACCTAAAAAATACAGATCACAATCAGCAAGGTCAGAACCGTCTTTGCTATAAAATGAACCATGTACCGACTTTTGGTACATTCTCTGGAACGTCACTGACAAAAATGAATGGGAATAGAAGACATGGATGAAAGCTAAGTGATATTCAATTGATATAATACACATGGATTTACAGTTAAATATTCAGGGAAACTGTAAAGATACTAGTGTTGGGTGTAAAACAATATAAAAGTAATGTGATAGATAATGTGAAGGTGTCTTGTTGCTGTAACACAGTAGTGTAAGCCATACACTTTTTCTTAAACATTTTTTTACCAACATGAAAAAAAAAAAATCTAAGAGTAAAACTCAAAGTAAAAATCAGCCGAAAAACCTGCTGAACAGTGCTCGATGCAGATAGACCTTTACAGGTGACCTCTCTCAGGTGACTTCAAAACGTAATATTCCGTTTGTGTGTCCTTTTTGTGAATTTAACACAATGCAATTGCGTGTAACACATTACAATTCAGAAGGCTCAGAACCATATGAATGTAAGTGGCCTTTTACCCACTTCACAACTACCGTCTCATTCAAGAAGTATTTTTTTGTAATGTTCAATGAAACTCACTTACAGTATACACTCAAGAAGATTTGTATTCACCAATGCAGGTTTGAACCAGATTTTTAGGGCATTCATGGCCTACTGGTTAAGGCTTCAGGCTTGTAACCTGAAGGTTGCAGGTTTGATTTCTGACCAGTGGTCCATGGCTGAAATGCCTCTGAGCGAGACACCTAACCCCTCATTGTTCCCCAGTCGCCACTATAGCAGACAGCCCACTGCTCCGAATGAATGCGCACTGCACCTCACAGAGTGTTCGCTCCATTTAACATTATTTAAATTTAGGTCAGTTCTTATGAAGGTATCAGTGAAGGAGACTAATAAAGTGATTTGCAAGGATTTGCATGTGAATTTGACTTTTGACCACCGGGGACCACACTGCTCAGTGCCAAGAGAAAAGATAATTGTGTGGAGCTTGACCTGCTGAATTGACAACTCTCCCATCAGGCTCCACACAACACGTTCTATTCAAATTGTTTTTTGACTTCTGAGTGGTTATATATTCATATGCATATTTACCCATAAATGTACACAAGAATAATATGTCTGTAATGTGGTATCCATGGTTTCATTGATGCTTGTTACCTCTCCTTACACAGAACAGATCTGACCATTTGAAACTTTAAGGTATTATGTGTAAATGAGGTGCTAGAGGTGTGGTGCTTTAGTTTGATATGCTACCTGAGATGCCTCCCGGCCAATGCAATGTCTTTATATGCCAGTGGTGGCGCAGGTGGTAGAGGAGCCGTTCGGTGACTGCAAGTTTGCAGGTTCGAGCCCCACTCTACCTGACCCCATCGATGTGTCCTTGAGCAAGAAGCACTGAACCCCAAATTGCTCCATGGTGGCAGGCTGGAGCCTTGCATGGTAATCCCCTCCACTGGTGTGTGATTGGGTGAATGTCATTGCAGCGGCCTCTGGCTCTCCTGACCGTGCGCATCACTATGGGATAGCTAGAAACGTAATTTTGATTCCTCTGTATGTCCAGTATATGTAGAGAAATTGACAATATAGAGACTTAACTTACCTTTCACATCCTCTCTATAGAGATGAGAAAAAGTTAACGTTTTGACACTGCTGATCTTCTCATGCTCTGAGATTTGCTCTGAGCACCTCTTGCTTACTGACGGAACAAAATATTTGTCAAAGTTTAAGGAATGAGTAGAAGAGAGGGAGGGTAAGAAAAAGAGAAGAAGAGACAGATATCATATTGTATCTGTGGCTGGATTCCTCCGTGCTGCCACTAGTGAATGGTTTTATGAGCTCTGGATAGGTCAGGGAAAGTACTTTTTTGGCAAACTTCCTGTTTGTGTGCATGAGAGTGTACACATGCATGAGTGTGAGTGTGTGTGTGTGTGTGTGAGAGAGAGAGAGAGACAGAGTGAGAGTATTTCTATGTGTGGGGGGTGTTCTCCATTCTCTGCTGCCTGTACAGTACAGCTATCTCAGTGAGAGGAATTTTACTGTATTAGAGTGCCTATAGGGAGGTTAGAAACAAGAACTGAGAGAGAGAGAGAGAGAGAGAGAGAGAGAGAGAGAGAGAGAGAGTGTCATTGTTAGCCTCCAAGGTTTTCAACTCTAGTACCATTATATCTCCACTATAAACCCTGACAGCGCTTCACCAACCCCTTGAGATCTTTCGGGCTCACTCAAGATCACATGTTCGAAATCCCTCAAGACTTCCAGACGTCTCCCAGCATTACCTGAAGAGAACATGGACAATCACTGAACCCCCTTATTCCAGTAAATGACCACAAAATAAAAGTCGGTGTGAATGAGCAGGCAGGTATTGGCAGACGCTTCCCGACACCAGTAAGGCTGCATTGAGCAGGTGCCGTATGGATCCTAATGGCCTGTCAGGCAGGCTGAGAGGAGACGAAAGACAGGGGTTGTGACCTGGTCTGGATGCCGGTGTTTGTTCTGCAAATGCCACGTTCAAAAAGTTTGTCAGGGCCTATTAGAAGCCGTGGCTGTTAAAAGCCGGTTGACCGAAATACAATAAGGCAGCACATCCTGTGGAAGGGCTTGTGATCTATTATATAGTGTTTGCACTGTGTGTGTGTGTGTGTGTGTGTGTGTTTGTGTGTGTGTCTGTCTATCCAATTTGCCTCTTCAGCTATTTTTGATCATGACCCTCTGTTGTACTGAGAGATTATGTTTGCCTTGTTGGTTTGCTGAACACACACACACACACACACACACACACACACAATCACATTTTACTAAAAATGTTACTGCCACGTGTGCAGCCTATTACTGGATATACATCCCTTCAGAACTATTTATTGTTGACAACAATGAATGCTGGAACACAGACATTCTTTTGGCCTCAGTGTGAGTAAGAGAAATATCACAGTCAGCACATACAGGTGAATCTGAGTTGAAGTTTTACACCTGCGATCCAGTCAATCTTTAGTTTACTTTAATTATTGGGTGTTTGCCCTCTGCAGCACTAAAAGGAGCTGACTGACACTGTGATGTATCTGCTCTTCTCGTGGAAAGGAGAGGATTTCCTGGTTAGTGTCAGGTGAATGCGACATATCTTACAGATCAGCATGATTTCCCCCCATTGTTTTACGGTATTACTTACTGTATACTGTAACCAGTCATTTACCATTGCACGGTTGTTGTAACACGTCCGGCTTAATTGACGCCGAAATGAGAACGCATCCGATACAGATACAGCCACTTTACGCAGGTCTGTTAGCGTCTCCTTGTTTGTCAGTCAGTCCGACTAGTTTATTTGATTTGCTTGGTTTGCTGCTAGTGAGAAGTGGAGCCTTTCTGGCCTTTAGCCCACTGCCTGCGCTGGTGTGCTGAGTGCCCTTGAGAAAAGTGGCATGTATTTAAATGACTATAGACCATTTACTCTTTCTGAAGGCACTACTATGCTAATGCTACATTTCAAATTGCATTACTGAACTGCACATGCACTAGCATGTCTCAGTTTTGTCTGTCTGTCCAACCTGTCAACCACAAGTGGCTTCTCATTGCCCTCGGTTGCCCCCTGCCATTGTCCGACGGTTCACAAGTGTTTTATGGTGTACCGTATGGTGTATGGTGTACCGTTCGTTGCATTTCTTTTTGTTATCATGAATATACATATACATACATACATATACAGTATGTGTGTGTGTGTGTGTACACATGTGGAACTGGGTGCATTTATGTGATGGGTGCATTAATGGTGCATGAAGCTACTTTGAAGTCAAGGTGATGGAGTGCAGCGTCTCACTGGTGTGGCGAGCAGCTGCTTATTAGCTGAAGAGCAACATCTACTGTATAATAGCCTTTAGATTAGCTTAAATAGCCTTTAAATTAGCATGACAAATGCAATGATTTGATTCTATTCTGGTAAATCCATTACAGCCTCTACTAACAAGTGTCTTTTTCTCTCTTGTGGACAAGAGCAGTGTGGCCTTGGTGAGTGCCAGGGAGACTGGCAGTGACCTTTAGTTGGGGGAGCCCTCACGTTCACTTGCGGTGTGCATACTGGGTGTCTCTCTCTGGACTGAAGTGTTCTGGTCACGTGTGGTGTTTTTGGATTTCTCCCCCTTCTACTACAGTCCTTAAAAACTAAGTATAGGCCACTAGTTGATCACAGTCATTGAAGGAATACCTGCCTGGGGAGGTAATGGAGCTGTGTTCCCAGTCGCCCACAGCCGTCAAGGTTCTGTTCATGTTCAGTCATGTTGCTCCCTCATTACAGAGGAGAGGAGACACATGAGGACAGATTTCTTTATGTCTCTGAATACAAGCCCCACCCCTAACCTCTCCCCCTCCATCACCCCATTGAGAGAGAGAGAGAGAGAGAGAGAGAGAGAGAGAGAGAGAGAGAGAGAGAAAGAGAGAGACTGTATGTGTGTAAATGTAGACTCATGCATTACTTATATATGGCATTTAGGTTTTATTAAAGGGATAAGCCTTAAAGGTACGTAGTGGTGAAGGGTATTTTAAGCAATATACAGTCAATAGACTGTATTAAAAAAAACATCTCCGACCCTACCTTTAAGATGAATCATATTTAAAAGCACTTCTGACATTCACAGCACATGGTGACCTCAAACAACTCGCTTTTCTATTTAAAAATGTCTGGTATTTTCTATGCATGAGTTTAGATGTTTTTGCAGGCTTGGTAACCAGGGCTCATCGCAATGGACCGGAGTTGTCAGTTTTCTACTAAGCAGTGTGAAGTACGGAGAGTAACTGCAGTTAAGCATTTGTTTTCTCTCAAACATATTGTGTGGAAATGTTTCCCGAGGGCCTCTTACATTTGAGTGCTATTGGCCTTGAATACGCTTGGGGAGCAACAATCAGCAGTGCTGAATCACTTTACATTACATGGATGTCACTGAATCCCCCTCAAATCAATGGAAATAAATGGACCTTTATCTCTCCTTTTCTTTTTCAATCTCACATCTTTTTTCGTTAATTCACTCTCTGATATCTTTTTGTATATCCTGCCTTTTTTCCAAATTTCATTCTCTTGCTCATTTTTTTGTGTCTGAGACACTGCGGCAGTTTTGGTTTTGTAACATGTCTGTGACATTTCATCAGAATCTTCCCTCTAATTATTAGAGTGTTGTGTTTCTTTTTACTTTCTTTCTAGCTTTCCAGGATTACAAATAACCAAAAGCAAAAAGCTGGCAACAACAAAACAGCTGTCATGTCACTAACAGTAAATGCAAAGCAGAGAAGTAGCAAAACACAAATCTGACAAAGACTGTGTGTGTGTGTGTGTGTGTGAGTGAGAGAGAGTGTGTCTCTCTTTCTCGATCTCTCACCTTCTCTCTGGGACCATCACTATTGTTGACTGTGTGAGCATGTCTCTGCACAATGCACCATATGCCCCTACAATATGGGTTTCAGCTGTGTGCAGCAACCCTGGACAGAGTGTGTGTGTGTGTGTTATGCCACCTGTGAAAGTGTGTGTGTGTGTGATATGTGTGTGGCTGCAATGCCTGAAATGACAGAGATACAGGTTTATCACAATAGGAGTTCCATCTGCAGATTGGTGCTCCATTGTTTTTGCCTGCCCTCTGAATGTCTCCTTATAGTACTTTCTCTGTGCTCCTTCCTAATAACACACACTGTGACGGTGTGAACCCCACCGCACTATTATTTATTTATATTTATTTATATTTTTGTCAAGTATGATTTGCTTTATGTTTTGTTTATTTTTCAGACTAACTTAAGTGCACATAAGTTCAGTTCTGTTTTGTTATTTTTCATTCATATGTAGGCCTACTTTTCTGTTTGTTTAACTGCGCAGGTTTCCCCATGGAGGGAGGAGTTAATTGGCACATGGATGCCTTAATTGATTGGCTGATTGCAGCCTGATTGAAGCCATCTGATTGGCTAACTGGCTAGGCAGCTGACCTATTTAAACCCTTTTTGGAGGGAAAGTGGGGAGCTCCTTGTTGGAAGAAGACTCTTTGTTTGTGGCACCTGAGTGCTGTTGCCCAAGCTGGCGTGAGCTGTAGGGTTTTTTCTGATCTGTGTAGTTTCTTTAAGTTGTGTTTGTCAACTCACAGTTTTTCCTCATTTGTTTTAATTTACTTTATGTGTGTTTTGTCCTTTTGAATTTTCTTACATTTTTGTATATACTTTTCTCACTTTTTTTTTTTTTTTTGGTAAAATAAATTAATATATTTTTCACCCCTTATATTTTTGTCACTGTCTGGGTTAACTCCTCCAGACCACGAGGCTACCCTACAACACACACACATGCGCACACACACACACACCAGGGACTACCCAGAGGACCATAGAGGAGAAGTTCACTAACAAACATCTTTCTGCCATCTCTTTACACCTACTCTATGACTGTTTTGTGTGTCCTGATTATCATTAGTGGATGTAGGGTGCATTGGCCCTTAATACATCCAATTGCCTTCCTTGATGTATTATAAAAACACTTTGTATTACATATTACATAATGTAAATACAACACCACATGTTATTACACACTGTCACACCAGTGGGCATAAAAGCTAACTTTAAGAAGGGGGTGTGGTTGCCATGTTTTTATACTGACTGTCACTTTTAATCGGTTCTCCCTCTTTCTCTCAGTCAACCCCTAGAGGAGTTAGGTCCTTTGCTCAAGGGCACAATAGTAGAAGCTGGAATTTGAATTCATACTTTCCAGGCTACTAGCATGCTAACCAGGTTCTTTGACTGCTTCCCCTACAGTACATACTGAGACATTTTTAACATTTTAGCCTTTTAACATATCACCATGTGTCTCTTACATAATTCATAAGACTAGGACATATTACTTCTGTTTCTTCTACATAATTTATAAGATTAGGATATACCATTTTTGTGAGTTTGTGTGTGTTACAACCTGAGTAATTCAGGTTATGTACCAAAGGGGAAAACCACATATGGAATAAGATTATAAAGAAATGTATTAGTAAAAGAGAAAGAATTATTATTATGTTTATTTTGGAAGAAACATTTGCTTAAAGCAATGTACTCAAATACTAAGCTTTTAACAGATTAGCTAAAACAGCAGCATATATTTTCAACACAAAGGGTATTTTAAGCACTTTAACACAAAGCCCTCACATTACAGACGCACATAGAACAATTAGTGATTCCACGGGTAGTGGTGTGGTAGACATGGTGCACACTTGCTCATCGGTCTCCTGAGATGGAGAGGCAGAAGTTGAACCAACGAACAGATTTAACAATGTAGTCTAAGGTAGGTCAGTATAGACGTTGGAAACTGACTTGTCCTGTTTGCCATAGGATTAGAAGCAGCAGCCTTCACAGTCAGGTCTGGAGAGATCACATCACACATAAAGTGGCACACCTGTGTTTGGCCTACCTGTAGCAGAAATGCAAGAGAAAAGGAGGATAAGACACACAGGTCAATGACATTGTGTCGGTTTTGACAAAAGATTTTTTTTTATCTCAATAGCGTCTTTGCCTCTCTAATCTTGCAATCTTATCATCACTATCAGATGTATTCTGTTGCTTTCTTTTCTTTCCCTTTCTCTCTCCCTTAGCGGCTTTCTCAAGATTTAACATTTTCTCTCTGTATCTCTCTCTCTCTCTCTCACACACACACACACACACACACACACTTTTTGCCTTTCCATACTGTGGCACATCCCTAGAGCTCCAACAAACCTCACATTGCTTTGACAGGCCAGTTTTCAACACAGTGCAGACATTTTTATTTATGTGGCATCAGATTTTTCTGGTTCAACACCCAGTCAAGATAACTGACAAATGTATAGATTAGACTGCCCTGGACTTGCATAACTTCTGGCAGATGAAGAGAAATGCTGACTCTAATATAGCGCGTGCACACACACACACAATTACAGCCAGCATCAATCATTGTGGAGCATTCCTATTCCCCATAGGAATCACCCCATTTTTCACTACTTGTTTCAGTTTACAAGGTCATGATCCAGTGTGCTTATTGCCTTCCCACGCAAGACTTGTTTCTAAAGCCCTCCCCAATCAATACAAACAATAAGATAGTGGAGAACCCTAGGGTTAGGCTCAGAAACCCTTTCGAATGTGATTCATCCTAAGCCTAGTCACGGTAATACATCTTTCATAAAGCCTGAATGTCATCTATAGGTAATGCATGAGTCTACATTTATAAACATGGTGTGGTTCGCTCTTGCTTGCACACGCACAGACACACGCACATCACATGTACACACACACACACACACACACAGACAACACACACACACACAAATTTTGTCTGCACTCATCCAATTTTTTCATCTACCATCTTTCTATAAACTTTATTGACTTTGTCTTCAGTCTGTACTGAACTTCTTTATAGTCACTTTATAGTCATTACTTCACTTTATAGTCACACGCTTAGCTAATCTCAAGGCAATTTAAAACAAAATAAAACATCAACAGGAAGAAAATATATGTTCTTATCAATTCCTTACTGATTTTACCACAAATGGATGTTTGAAGCATGTTGGAAGTTTCTCGTTACTCATTTATTAGATTTTGCCATATAGGGAATATATAACTTATATTTGGAGGGGTTGAGACGGAGGGAGTGGGAGGCGTCAATCTCAAAGGATCCCCCCCCCCCCCTCCCAATCTATGGTGAAAGTAGACGGCATTAACCATTTTATAAATATATGAATGTCGGCGTGATGTAATGCAAGAGGGTTCTGTTTCTGTTACGGACAGAAGCTGTAGCTTTCTTCTCCCAAGCCGTAGTCGTTATCCATGAGAGGAACAGCAGGGAACTAGCCATTCAGATGACGATGTGGGAGGAAGTCATTACTTTTTCATGCTGTGGGTAGTAAGACACGGAGATGCCATTAGGTGGTCGAGTTTGATTAGCAGTGAAAATGTAGCTATGGGAAAACCTCAATCCCACAAAGAGAGGGAGGGAGAGATAGAGAGAGAGAGAGAGAGAAGGAAATGAGTGAGGGCAAACAGTTGATTATAGGCCACCTGCAAGGTATAAACCACAAAAGTCACCTCAGAGACACAATACCCTACATACTAAGTAGTGACCCCCTCACACCGAGTTCAGCTGTAGGCTCCAAAAACAGACGGTAGATCTCTCAGGTCCCTGGCTGACTGAGGGTCAAACGGAGGTAACAGACCAGGCCACAAAGCCTTAGTTCTCTGCTGCTGACATCCCACGAGGGGGCTCCATGACACATCCTGAACAAGGAGCTTTCCCAGAATAGCTGTGATAGGGTAGAGTTTCATCCAAATGCCAGCCGGTTCTGGAAGGACATTCCATGGTTGCCGTGCCCAAGTCAGGTAAATCTTTAATGAACCTCTTGGGGCAGTGTTGGGTGCAAGAAGCAGTTACTATAAACACATCTCGGAACAAACATGATTACACAACTAAACAGCATTCCTGTTTGAAAGCCAACAGATGATGCAAGCATTGGTCTCCAGTGTAGTTGTTAGTCTGCCTTTAGTTCCTGGTGGAGGCATGTGTGATGTGATCTTTGGTGCTTCTGTATCCTGGTGTCTCAAAGGTGTTTAGACGTATCCTGTTGATTTTATGATTTGTCCCTTGTTTGCAAGCCTTTTGACTTTGTTCAAGATGGTGCTACTACTGCTGCCATGGAAATGTTTCTTTTATGTTAACCAAGTACTTAAAAAATGGTCCTCCATAATGACTTATTGCGCTTTTATGAAATAACATTGATATCCACTGATTTCCAGTGGAAATAAGGCTTGTTACAAAACTGGTGCAATCTGAAATTGTTGTACATTAACATTCAAATAGGGCTCGGGATCATGACGTAAAAACCTTTGCGGGCACCACCATATTGGCAGCCTAACTCCTTAGTTTACTATGGATTGCTATGGATTTACTACCGCCTATTAGTGTGTTGTTGTTACTTAGTTTTTGCCGTCTTGGTCGTATGTTGCTGTATAGTGGTGTGTAACAGCGCAACCCACGATCGCAAGTGGAAAATAATCGCTAATAATATATTTCTGCTTCTTGTCTTCTGCATTTGAATGAATGGATATTACGTTCGGTGCGCTGCCAACATGGCGGCAAAATTCTTAGAATGCAAGGTGTGTGCCCGAACCCTATTCCCATTCAACATATTCCACCCTTTCAAAAAGTGTTTAGCAACCCCTCTTTCGTTTTACAACACCCTTAGTTCTGATACAGACATGCAAATGTCTCAGGCATCTCCTACAGTGATGAACATATTGTTTATCAGTTAGTAAAGAATGACAGTGATGAGGAATAGCAGTGATGATTTTGTCGTCAGTATCACAGACACACACAGGAAAGACGTTTGAAATTCCTTGTGCTGTGGGTAGCGCTTTTCTGCAGCGCCTGATCAGCAACCATCTTTTACAGTATGTCTTGCACATTACACAGCATGACGTAAGTTTCAACAACAATGTGCAGCAAAGCAAAAGCATAATGGGTCTAGCCTGGCATATTTTATTTGCACGCCTTGTGCAACCTAATACTTCTGCCTACTGCTCTGTTTTTTGCCTGGGCCCTGTGTAGGTTGATACTTGCACAAAGTCGCCTGATAGTGCCTACTGCGGGGCTATACATCAGAATTTTGTGGGGATCAGAACTGGGCTCTGTCTGGGAGAGAATGGAATAAAAAGGTAGAAGAGCAAAAGAAAAAAAGAATAGATTGGGAAAGAGAGAAAGTGAGGGGGATAAAGCACACAGAATAGCTCCCATTAATGTCACCCCAAAATGTTTCTGACATTTGCTTCCTGGGCGCTGGGTTCAGCGAAATAGTACTGGCTAAGATCTACACATTTCACAAATTGTGCTCTGTATTGCACTGTGCCACACACAAAAGATCTAAAATGACCATAACTTGGGGAACATATTACAATTTGATATGTTTGTTGAATAAAAGCAGGATAGAAACAACTTAGATTTTTTGGTGACAATTACACATACGCACACACACACACACACACAAAGTGGCTGACAAACA
Source organism: Limnothrissa miodon (assembly GCA_017657215.1). Taxonomy (NCBI): domain Eukaryota; kingdom Metazoa; phylum Chordata; class Actinopteri; order Clupeiformes; family Clupeidae; genus Limnothrissa; species Limnothrissa miodon. Next base: position 231,928 of record JAGFZM010000140.1, read on the forward strand.
TACAATGATGATATGATGTGTCTTGCTGGTGGTAATAAAAACGTTTGATGTGAAACACATGACAGCAGATTCATTAGTTGCATAAAGAATGGAAACAATTTGTGATCTTAGTAAGGACAATGTGTTGATTGCTGTGTAATTACTGCCTGTGTTTATTGTTGGTAAAAGTAGTAGTAGTAGTAGCTGTCACAAACCTTAAAAATAAAAAAGAAATATATCATGGCATGGGTTACCATGATTCAGAGGACAGTTGATGGCAAAAGTCAAAGAAGGAAGAAGAGAGAGAATTGAATATGTCCTAAAGCCAAGAGAGAGAGAGTTGAATGTGTCCTAATGAGTACCTGGAAGGGCATCAACAAACATGAAAGGGCCATGTGATGTGTTGCTGTCGGCATATAGTAACAGATGCATATAGGATGGAAAGTACTAGTGATCTTTGAAATATGCAAACTTTTACCCTTTAGGTTGTTATTTCCTGCATTGCACTGCGGGTCTTAACTGAAATAAGTAAGTCAGTGATCCCAACTGTTGATGGCAGAGGTCATGCATGTGCAACAAACATTGTTAACACTATAAATGTATTCTAATTAAAAATAAAAGTTAATGAAATCCCTACAGAATAATAAAAAAAAAATGAATAAAGATTCACTTTGTTGACACTTCAACGGTAAAAAATGCTTGGACTCTGAGGTAGCATGATGTGAAAATTGAAACAAGCCTCTTGTCAGTGGTTAGTCAAGCATTACAGAATCACGGCACAGTTGCTCAATATTGAGAAAGGTATGTATAAGTGAAGGGAGGAAAATAGTTCAATATTAAACAACTGTGGCATGTTTCTTTAAGGACGTACCTGTTGCTTTCTTCCTCCCCCCCCCCCCCCCCCCCCCCCCACACACACACACACATACAGTACACAAAATGGCAGAGGAGTTGATACTAAAGAAGTATATTGAGCCCTTTACGGGTTCTTGTTCAGAACTGGGGGATGTAGCACGTTGCCCATACCTTTGGCTGAAAGCTCAGGTAAGGTCTTTAAGAGCTTGATTTACAGAAAACCTCATGCTTCCATGTCAGGCTAACACCAGACTAATTCTCAAGTGGTCTAGGTTCCTTTGTCTGTGCCCATCCTAAAATTGTGTTCAGTATGACGTCAATATGGTCATCCAAATTGTATTGAGCATGACATGTAGAGCCTACAGCATGTGGTTGTGGATGTAAGACACATTCCTTCTGCAAGCCATTGATCAGCAGTGTACAACAGCGCTTCTAAATGTGCTCCTTCATCTGTCCTTGTACAAAACATGACATACTGGATAAGTAGCCATTATTGGATCTGGGTTTTATGGACTTGAATAGACTTGAATCTGCAGAGCAAATTCAGATGCACTCAAAATTTTGTATGGGTTTCATTGGGTAGTTTTTTTGTTACCCTTTTGCCACCACTGCCTTGTGGTTACTCCTCAGGGGTCCTGTAAGACAAAAAAAGTATTTTGTTAATGGCAGTGCAATAGAAATCGATAAACTTGAATACAACCTGTGGGGGCTTTTGGGTAGCACAGGAGTACTTCAGATGGAGTTTAGGTTTCCTGGAATGGCAGACACTCACACATTAAAGAAAAAAAAAAATCCCTGGGTCCATGAGGTCTGATTTTGGGGCTGGTAAAAAGAAGTTGATTGTAGATTGTGGATTGTAAACTTAAGAATGAAGAGTGATTAGAGCTAAATGGACCTGAGATATCCAATCACTACAGGTGACCTTGTTCCTTGTTCAAAACAACAGTGGGAAGTAGTACTGATTCTTTGCACAGGCCCGGAATCTCTGAGGTCCTCGAAAAGAAAGTTGGCTCAGCGTGATTAGATGAGAGAACAAGTTTTGTGGAAGAGTACATTTCTCATTTTTCCACCATTCGGCCGCTGTCTGGACTGCTGCCTGGACTTAGCAGTGGCCATGTAATGGAAAATAAAAGGCTGAAGCTATGCTTTATGGCACTGGTCTCACAGAGACTCCACAGGCTCTGGATGATGCATGACTACTGTTGAGTGTGTGTGTGTATGTGTGTGTGTTTTGGTCTGTCTTGGCCTGAGCCAGATGCTTGGGCCCCGTATCATCAAGACTTCCACCTCCCGCTTTCTTTCTCACAAGCTCTCTTTCATTCTGTCACCGTGACTCTCTTCCTCCGTTCCTAAGGGCTAAGTGATGGGAATTAATCTACCCCTCTGGAGCCGGTAAAGCAGTTTTGAAATGGGATGAATAACAACGCCTGTTTTGGGTGGAGGACTGGTTGGAAACATGGCTACTTATAACCCCCATGTTCCTTCAGTCTGTAATAGGGACACCCCTTAGACACACACACACACACACACACACAGACTCAAAATTCACCATGAGCTGCAGGCTTTCACTGCTGAAAAAGCACCTAAAATATTTTCCCCTTTAGACTCTTTTCATCTCAGTAAAAAAAAAAAAACTGTTTCTCTGTTTCTCTCCTCTCTCATTTCTGTCACTCATGGCATTTTTAATAGCCATGGACCCTTTTGTATTCATTGTGTCCCTGTAATCCTTGTTATTTTTGTTATTATCATAAACAGAGGAGTGAGAGGCAGTCACAGTTCAGTGATCAAAGAAATAAAGGGGTGATTTGAGCAACAGACCTCGCTTATTTATGCCTTTCCCTTTTCTGATTTGTTTTAGACCTCATCAAGCATGGAGAGGCAGAGGAGTTGGCATGCGTAATGCTCTTTTTCATAATGTGCTGTTTTTATTTTTATTTATTTTCAGGGTGACACCGCTGGAGTTTTCGTAGGGCTCCCGCGTGTAGACATTTTCATTTTTTTTTTCTTTCTCATCATGGTTATTGGCTTCAATGTAAGTCATATACAAGGGCTGGTGCAGATATCTATGAGGGGGGAAGTCATTTCATTTACAGTCAGATGGCTGAGCCCTCCTTTATAAGTTTGGATTTGAAAATAAAAGGGGCATCTTGGGAATATAAGAGAAGAAAAAAATCTTGATTTCTAAACCAGGAGGGGTATATGAATGTTTATATGCAAGAGTGTGTGTGTGTTGGGGGTGGGAGGTGGGAGTGTATGAATGTGTGTTTGTGTGTATACTTGAGTGTGTCTGTGTGTACTCACACACTTCCATAAAATAACTTGGTTATTTGTAGGAAGTGAAAAATCTCTGTGCAGTTCGATTCTACAGCCATCCAAGGAGAAAAGGAAGTGGCTCAATATCCAATCTACATGTAAATAACAATCTGCCAAGTTCTTACCGCAAGTACAATTTCCATCTTGCTAATGTAAAATCTGTTTCTTTTACATCTGCTCTCTCTCTCTCTCTCTCTCTCTCTCTCTCTCTCTCTCTCTC
>JAGFZM010000140.1:235304-271974 GCA_017657215.1 Limnothrissa miodon
CTCTCTCTCTCTCTCTCTCTCTCTCTCTCTCTCTCTCTCTCTCCAGTATGGTGATACTGTTAACATGACAGCTTTTATCATACAATAACATTCCAATACAGGAATAATAATTGGTCTAGAAACTCATTAATGTTAGCAAGAAAACATTTCACTCTATCAAGTCAGATTTAGCAGAATGCAAAATACAAATATTTTAGTATTATTATTAAAATGAATTTAAATAATAAATAACCAAATTAATAATCAGAATAAGAAAGAACAATAAAGGTTAGACAAAAGCCAAAAGAGTAAACAATTTATGTTCCGTTCTGAGTTACTGTATGTGACAGCCCTGAAGCATATCAGATGCCCTTGCTGAAACTGAAGTTAACAATTAATTTGTTCATCTTGGCCGTCATCACTGGATGTATCAGACCTTGGGTGGCCTGACTCTGTCTCCAAAGCAGGAAGTTCCTGAATCTGCAGTGAGGCTTAAGTAAGCGACATTGCCCAGGAGCTTACCATCTGAATAGCAACGGGGCGGGTCAGTAAGAGGCTGCTACTGGATACAGAAGCTGAAAATCATACTTTTTTTTTTCTTTACAAAATGCCAATGGAAACCTTTTTAGTGTTGTCACTTGTACCTTTCCAGGATAAGAAAAACTCAGATGTCCAGACTTGTGTTTGTAAAAGTCCAAAAAGTCTCCTCAAGGGGTCTCAAGTCCTCAAATTGTGATTTTTTTCACTACATCATTTTAGCCCTACTCTAATTTTTTGCTTTTTCACTGGGAGTTGTAGGCTACCTGGTAACAGGTATCATTTTTGTTCTTGCTTTTGCCAGGTTCTATTCAGGATGTGCCAATACTAAACCTTAGAAAACTTTTTATTTTCTTTATAAAGTGTCATTGATTTATGACCCTAAGTCCTCTTATGCTCCTTAGCAGACACATTTGTCAAATGAAATTTGCATTATATTTGAACCAACGGTCACCATAGTGAAACACAAGAGAGAAAACCCTGAGAAACCTCACACAGTGTTTTCATTTGGTTTTGGTTTCAGGGACCAGCTCGTGTGTCCCTGGGCTGTGCTTATACACACACACACACACACACACACTTGTTTTTGCACCTGCCTCTAATCCATAGGAGATGTGAGATTGATTTCTGCAGGGCTGGAGAGTAGGTGTCTTAATGTTCTAATATGCTGCTCTGTCACAGCCAGTCTGCCTCTGGCTGGCTGCCCTTTTCACTCTCAGAGCCATTGCTCAATTGGATGAGACTATTAGCCCGCTCAAAAAGGACCTAGGAAGAGTTGGAAAGGACAAAAGACAGAGGTGGGGAGAGGCATTACAGAACTATTTTACCAGGGCTTCAGCCAGGTAAGTTTGAGCCCAGGATTGAATTGTGACGTTTCAAAAAATAGTTGGCTTCTGTAGTTTAGTTTGGACTGGCTGGCAGTTGATCTGGGTGAGTGTGAGGTTACAAAGTTCTGCCCTGAGTTATTAATAGTACAAAAAGTGTTCCCTGTTTCATGCACTGTGCATCTGGCTGTCATGGGCTGCCTCCTCTGGTGTTTGACTGACAGAAGCACGGCACTTGTACAGTTTTCTTTGCGAGACAGGAAGAAATCCAGATAGTTTGGCTATTTCAGTTGTTTTGGACAGCACTAACATTAAAAGATTAGTAGTTAGAGTAGTTAGAAATTTAAAGATAAATGTACCCTAGTTCTATTTCATTTGTTGTCTTGATGATTGTATAAATATGGTAATGGCGAAAGAGGTTTCAGCTAAAAAAAAAAAAAAAGTTCCAGTGAAGGTATGAAGTAGGGGTATCACTGGGAAATGTTCAGTGTTTGGGAGCTTGGAGGTGGCTGACTAAACTACCGTTCAGAAGGGAGATGGCAGTGGGGAAGAAGCTGTTGTGTCTTGTCATTTTTGCATGTAGGGATCTGTTGTGCCTCCAGAGGGGAGGAGGGTGAAGAGAGAGTGCGCAGGATGTGTAGGGTTTTTAATGATGTTCTCTGCCCGCTTCCTGGACCTGCTAGAGTACAAGTCCTGGAGGGAGGGCAGAGAGGCCCCAGTGATCTTTTTAGCTGCCTTGACTGTGCGCTTTAGCTGCCTTGCTGATCCAAACCAGATAGGTAGAGGGGGAGATCGGGAGGACACAGCCTGTCACCTACAATTACGTTGCATAATCAGTGCAGTATATATTCGATTTCCCCTAATTGTGTGGGCTTGTGAGAGGACAGGACTGGTCCCACAGGTAACTACAGTTGCATAGATCTGGGGTCTTTCTTTTGGGGGGGTCTTTTTCGTCGGGGTGGTGCTGGCTTTCTTTTTTGAAGAGAGAGGATGGCTGGTCTGTCATCTGGGCTTTGTGTATGAAGAGAGGAGAAACTTTGAACCGTTCTGCTCAGTGTCTGTGTAAGACTCTAGCAGCACACCCCATTCTAGTCACCACTGCTTTCATCAAAGGAAGCATTTTCTCTAAATCTATATATTTCTCACATCAGGCCAGTCTGATTCTGTTGTAGTACAGGGATAGAGTAAGCGTGAAAGATCAATTCTTTGTCTTGAGTTTGTTGAAGATATAGTCACAGTAGCCTAATCCAGGGTGTCAGGGTTTTTTGTAAGGAGCTTATCTCTGTATTTCTTTTTGTCTGATACAGGAGAAATCTTTGTAGCTGGTTATCTAGCTAAATGAAATAAAGTCTTAGCACTTTGTTTATTTTATTGTTCTTGTTGCTAACTCGCTTTTAGAAACAGGTTTAAAGTTATTCAGATTTTTTTGTGGATTTGCTCAATGTGGACACTTGTAGCATTCACACACACACACACACACGCACACACACACACACACACACACACACACACACACAAAACACCAAAATGACAGAAGTGCCCTCGGTGCACATTGTGTTCAAATGAAGGTCAACATTGACTTATTCTTGACTGTGGCTTTTTATCGACTGCAAAAGCAACACAATTATATCACCCCACCTCTGCAAGGAAAAAACAAAACAAGAAAAATAATAAAGAAACCAAATCCTCTAAATATACACAGTGAAATGTATCTAAGACACACATATTAAATTCATATTAATTTATCCTTATGTAATTAATATGTTCCATAAGTTAAATTTAGGTATCTGTTCTAAACACACGCTAACCCGATGTACTATGATTCATCCTTTGATATAGCCTTTCTCTTCATACCTATATTACTCAAACTCGCCTCTGGCAGAGGTGACAGAGAACAATGTTGTTTATCTCTGTGAATTTGGCTCTTTGAAAAAAAAAACTATAAAAACAATAGATTAAATGGATGGACAGTTACCTGTTCTTGCCTGTAACAATCTGAGATGAGACACTACTGTAGAGATAGCTGATCTCGTAAGCACACTGTCATTTTCTGCATCAGTGGAGGAATGCACTGTGATATGTGGAGATGTTGAGATTCAACAGCAGATTAGAATTTAACACGAGGTTTCAAGATTTGGAATTAAAAATCTGTGGGCATGCACATACTTCCTCTCTCTCTCTCTCTCTCTCTGTTTCCCTCTCTCACTCCTTCTCTGTCTGTCACTCTCTCTCACACACACTCTCAATATATTGAAAATTGAAATAGATGATTAAGAGTTTTACTCTTTAAATGTCACTGAAATGCCTAATTGGTTCTCACCCGTTAATCTCTCTCTCTTTCTCTTCCCTTCTTTCTGTCTTGCTCTGTCACTGTCACTGTGTGTTTCTGTGTGTGTTGTTGGGTCAAGATGCCTTCTTATCTCTGTATCTTCAGTAACATCCATCTGCCACGGCTGCCATCAATAAGTGCTCTCTCCTTGTCAGGTGACGGAGGCCACATATGCCTTGGCTTGCCAATGACATATGACAACCATGTCTACAACTCATTAGACACACGGCCCCTGTCTCTTCCCTGACAGCCTGTCAATAAAACCACAGCGTGATTCAGAGCGTGGCTAGCACCGTGGAGAGCGTAAAGGGCTGTCGCAATGGATTCGTTTTCAGTTTCAGATTGCGTCTTAAATGGACTTTCAGCGTTTCAGGGTGTTGCATCCTGATTGTCATTTTGCTGGTCATAAAAAGGCCTCTGATCGAATTTCGTTGTTAATTTATGGGCTAATGGCAGTTTTGGCTGAAGACCTTCTTTATTTCTCAAGTGACCGCTGAGATGAAATATCCTTCACACAAGAAACTGATAATAGCCACTCCCTTGAAATAACCGCTAAAACTAGGTGTCAGGGTATTCCTATGTTTGAAGTCCACATATTTTAGTGTGGGTAATGCTGAAATGTGTGTGTGCATAGGTGTGTGTGTGTGTATAAGAGAGAGCGAGAGTGTGTTTATGTGTGTGGGCATGGCACCACATTTGGCTTTAATCTTGAGCCTTAATGGAGGCCTGAAAGGGCTTTCTTGGCTCAGTTACTCCAGTCTTATGGGTTCTCAGACACTCTCTTTTCAGGATGCTCCATTTACATTGACTAAGCTGCTGTCATGGGTGCATAGATGCAGGCACACATACAGTACACAAAGAAAACCAGAGGCAGATCTTAAGACACCTGTGATTAAGTAGTGCTATTTTGTCAATAACCTCACATAGAAAATAATGATTGAATTAAGATATTTCAAAGCACCGATGAAGATTAGGCTCTGTCACACGGGCTTCTTAAACATCATGATTCAGTGCAGACAGACTTGGACTGAAATTGAATTTAAACAAAATGAAATCATTCCATATGTTAGCTAACATTTACTTTGTAGCTATATATGCAGTCTATACTGTAGTATCCTCTTCTAAAGTAGGATTTCCATAGCCTGGCTAGCGCGACAAAGCTCATAGGAGCTTAGTCTGGCCATCCTACATTACTAAACGTCTTCTGGGAGGCGGTCTTAACCTGCGTCCATCAGATGACTCTGTATACTACTTGACGAATCTACAACCAATCAGACCACTCATTCCGATGACATATGCGTAAGCTCATTTTTCATTGGTGCCCACAGATTTGGGAAAAATAATTCCTCTAAATCGGCACGATGGCCATACTGACTCGCTCGCGAAATTGAATGTGGCGTCACAGGAAGTATGGGCGGGCCCAGGCTAGGATTTCCAGATTTCCATCAGTCAATGTGGTCTTGATTTCTACTGGTGTCTTTGGGGGCCTCTCACTGTCTGCCTACGTGAACCAAATTGCTTCAGGAGGACGAGCAGAAGAGGAGAGAGTGTGTTGACTGACGATGGCACACCCTGAGCGTCAAGAGAGCGCTCAAACAGAACCAACCTGTCAGGACCTCACCCTGATGAGCCAGGAGTCTCAGGATCCTCACTGACATACTGATCAGAATTTCCTTAAAAGGGTGGTCTGTGGGACACTACAACTAAAAACAGGCCAGCATTAGGAGAAATACATTATTCTCAATTATAAATGTGGTACAGTTTCACAGCTGAAGATCGCTTAAATTATATTTATAGAATTATAAATTATATTCCATTCTATTCAGGACATTAATTATAAAGACTGAGTTTATTTGCAATCCATATATTCTTGCAATTAGTTCATACAGGTAATTAACTTCACTTAATTTTACTGAAGCTAGGTTTCTTTGAGGATAAATTACAGTAGAATCCTTATAATGTGGACAGTGTCCATACAAGCATGCTATGTATGGAAACTGCCCCAGTACATTTGTGCTGGGAGGGTTTCACTGAATCTGCAATGAGTTAGTTAGGTTAACACATTGGTGCTACTAAAAATGTTTAGAGGATATTTGGATGGCATCTAATAAATACAGTATGTCTGAATTGGCTCTGCTTCCCTGAGGAGGTTGCCATTTGTCAGCATGTTACACATTCTGCAAAAAAAAAAAAATGCAATGTGTATATTGTTCAGGTAAGACCTGATGCATCAAAAGTTTTCACATCTTTTAAATTGTGCAAACCATCTGGAACCAATGAATTGGATATGTTTGACTCCTGGTGAGCAGACCTTTTGCCTTAACTAATCACTGCCTCTCGATCATGTTGCACATGACACACACAAACACACACACACACACACCTTGCATTTACAGATAGATAGAAAACATCAAAAAAGGATGATTGATTCGATTCAAATATCTACAATAAAAATATCACTTATATACAAACATCCAACAACATAATGAAGAAGAATCGCTTGTTTTGTAATGAAAACAAAATTGGAAAGGAACAGGAATTTGAAGATATTGCTAAGATGAAGTCAGGGCTAACATGAGGCCCGGAAAAACTGGGCCTAAATACTTAAGAAGACAAGATCAGGCCCTTTGATTCTTCCACCAGGGAATGAGCTCTGCAAACACACTTTCATGGTGATGTGAAGATCTGGAAATTGGAGGCTACACTGGTAGGTATTTCACTTGTTCTCCGATTGCTGAGAAGCAGCATGTTCTTCAGTCCGGTTCTTTCATCATTGATGTCGGAGCATTGATGTCGTCTCTGTAGAGGAGTGGTCCCAGAAATATTGATCATGGGAGGGCAAAAATAGGCACGGAAGAAAAGGCAAAATCAGTGCTCAACTGTAGACTTTCAAAAAGAAACAGGAAAAAGTATAGAGGAAGAGAAAAACTTTATAACCAATAACATGTTTGTACTAGTATCAATAGCAATAAATAAACTATTCCACAAAATGCTAAGGTGTGATTATGTCTACCTGGACAATGTATACTGTAAACCTACGCAATAATACATTAATGCTTGTCATACAGTAAAGATAACATATGACAACATATAAATTAATGATACTTGGTTAATGTTTATGACTGTTGTTATAAAGTGTCATTCGTCCTTTTGCTAATGTCTGAGCCCTAAACAGAACCAACTTATTACACTACAAAAGAAAAAAAAAATTGTTTGAATGTCATTAATGCATTATTCATGACAAGGGACATGCCATGTTTATGACTCAGGTTACACTTAGGTTGAAACCCTTAAGTAAAGTGTTACCATATTTTTTCTGTGCAAGCTGTCCTCTGAACTGGAAGGATCCTGCATATTAGAGGTCACTGTGTGGCCAGACATGCCAGATGGGACAGTGAGGAGAGTCCGACCAGCTGTTTGGTCTGGGGTCAGTGTGATTATACCCCATTAGATGCCATCCACCTGAAGCGTCTGGTTGCTCAACACAGTAGAGGTCTCCGAAAGGCAATAACAGGGTCGGTGGAGAGCGACAGCAGATTTGCTCAGAGAATCCACGGACAGGGCACATGGGGTCAAAGGTCAGAGCTGGTTAATGTGTAACAAAGACGAATGCAGAAAAAGGAACACAGGTCTCGTGTCACGGGGCTAATGGCTAGGACAAGACAGAATGACACGGCTTAAATACAGAGATATGCAAGTAAAATGAATCACTGAAATCAATGTGTGTGCTGTGTCTTAAACGTCAGATATTTCAGGTCCTCCAGCAACATTCTCAAAGGTTATACGCCACAGCCTTGTGAATGTGTCATGCTGCTCCAGTGCATTCGGCACCATGAGTTGCCGTCACTCTGTGTCACACAGTTCATCACTTTCTCTCCGGTTTTCATGAGAATGAGCTAATCTTGACTGTCAAAGTGGAATTCGGTGCAAGGTTAAAATAAAATAATAATGCACCGGCACATAGACATGTGTCTAAATTTTGCAAATTGCTGCCGTGCTTTAAAAGACATGAGTGTGTTCCTGTCACTGTGCACTCTGATGCCATTGACAGATCTAAATGAGATTTTGGTCTGAACGTAGCTGAGAGGAATACAAGAGGGACTTACATTTACATTTATGCATTTAGCAGACGCTTTTATCCAAAGCGACTTACAAAACGAGGGTAACAATCAAGCTACATAGCAGAAACCTTAAGGAGCATAGTGCTAGGGGATAGTGCTTCAGTTCATTTTAGTGCTAGGATAGAAGATGTTCTCTGAATAGCTGGGTCTTTAAGAGCTTTTTGAAGGCCTCCAGAGATGGCCCTGTTCTGATTGTTTTTGGTAGGTCATTCCACCAGCGTGGGACGACTTATGAGAAGAGTCTGGATTGCCTTGGGCGAGGTGCCGGGACTGCCAGTCGACAGTCATTGGAGGACCGGAGTTGTCGGGGGGTAGACTTATCAGTCAGAGCCTCTGGCATAGAGTGAAAAAGAAACAGAGTGTTTGTTTGAGAGTTTGTGTGTGTGTGTAATGTGTTTGTGTGTCTGTGAGAGAGGATGTGTGTTTTTGTCTATGTCTTTTGTTAGAGAGGGAGAGAGTTTGTGTGTGTGTGCGTATGTGCATGTATGTTTGTGAGAGCAAGGGAAGGAAAATGGAGATTTCACACTGTTTTGCAGTCTTTGGGTCAAATTGACCTGGGTAATTATTCTGGCACATAAAAACATTACATAATTAAATGTTTAATTCACATACAACCAATTCAATTTATATTGCCCTTGATCAACGATCCAAGTAAATTTAAACTAAATAACCTATTAGATCATTTGGGTTTACTTTTTAGTGGAAGATTATTTTACACATTTAACAGTGTGTGTATTTTATTTCAAATAAGGATTAAGATTGTCAAAATCTTGGAGAAAGGAATTGGAAATGCACACTATGACAGTTCTACTTTAAAGGCCCAATATGCAACATTTTTCATTTAATTAATCCGTTTCATACTGTTGAGGATGCTAAAATTAGTCATTACACGGCGAACGAACGGTGTAGAATGCGCCACCGTGGCCAATAGCGGTAGATACAGCACTTGTAATGTTCAGCAGCGCGGACCGCCTCCAATAGAATGCAGTGCAATACAATGCAATACAGCGGGCTTTAGAGGGAGCTCGTGAGAGAGAAAAACAGAATGTTGCTTAGTGCCGGTTTAAAGTAGATGACCGATAAACCCAGTCTGGAGGTACTTTAGTGTCTCCAGCTGCTCCAACCAGCCTGCTGTGTGCCTGTTCTAATGGATTGCCATGGCATTGTTCTAGCTGCTTGTAATGAGGCTCCTTTAGTAGAGTGCTATGGGGTTCATTTTCTGGATTGCTAATTGGTGCTTCTACTGTCTTGCTCAGAGGGTTAGGCTTAGCTTTCAGCTTGCTGTGACATCTTTCAGGTTGATTTTTTTACAATGATGCACACCTAGAGAGAGACAAGCTTCACTCAAGAGTTTTGCTGATGCAATGGATATTGATCCATAGTATGTTAAAAGTGTGTCCTTCTTTTTTCTCACTACACGGAACAGATGGAACTAACTTTAATGTGGTATGGATCTAAAGACGGGATCTGTTCACTGATGCTGGATGTGTAGATGTGTACCTGGAGATCAGACGGTTGGTTAACAGCCCAGAAAAGCCCCACTCTATTATATACAGACAAATTTAATTGCCCCAAGATAATCAGAATCAAAATGGAAGTACTGGGATCACCGTTTTGCACACACCAGGCAACAATGGAGAGTTCACACATATTAATGGGGAGATGGCCATCCCCAGTTGGTCGAAATATCCCCATGAACATACGTATTAGCACTTTTTTAAAAGAGGTGTGAAAACCTTCCATATATTTTACATACTGTATTTCAATAAAAGTCTTAAATATGTACAATAGAATTGTAAATTTAAACAGTTCCTGTAACTAAGAAGCACATGCACCAACTATCTTGTCTCATGTCTCTTGCAATACACTTCTCTGTCAAGAACCAAATCAACAAAAACAAGCCAAAGAAAAACAATACATCCATAAAATATTCAGACAATCAATCTCTTTCACACACAGTGGTTTAATTCACATTGGTAAAGATACTTAAATAATTCACACCTGGCTTTAAGAAAAGTGGGAGCTCTTGTGTCAGATTGGTTGTGTGGGAATGAAACACATGGCTGTTGTTGAATCAGACTGAGGTAAGTGATGCATGTGACGTGGGGTGTGGTTGAGAATGTTCTGTATCCTGCCTATCAGAGGTGGAGAAGGCTCAAAGTGAAGATGTAAAAGAAGGAGAGTTGTGTGTGTGTGTGTGTGTGTGTAGGGGGTGTGCTTCACAAGACTTAGTATGCAGTCTCTTAGGGGCCATGCGTTTGTTTGTGCTCTTGAGCTGCATTCTTGTTTTGCACCTGCAGACTATTCTACTCTCTCTCTCTCTTGTGTAGACTGCTGTCTACCCACCTACCCTCATCCAGTTTAAAACAACTGGCCAACGGTCTCTGTGAGAAAAAGAGAGTGTAAGGCCAAGACCACTTTTCCATGCCAGAAGCAGAGATGGGATGGGTTGAAGGTCTTTGTGTGTGCATGTCTCAGCATGTAGTTTACATGTACTTTTGAAATTGAATTGAACTGCATACAGAATACTCTAGGCATTTTAGTTTCTCTTCTATTTTACCCATTCTATCATACCTTTTTATTATACCTTGTTATACCTTTTATTATACATTCTATTTAACTTTTACCAATCACATGATAAGTAATGAAATGAGAAAAGACAGAGAGCATTAAAATATCATAAGATGCATTCAGTCATGAAACACTGTGTATTGTATTGTCCAATGTAATGTGTATGTTTTTTTTTAAAGGTTAAAAGGTTAAAGTGGAAAAGATTAAAGGTCATCATTGTTCATCTGTACTGCAGTGTCAGCCTTAATCTCATTTAGATGCACAAGAGGACAGACGACGCAAGAAGAAGATGCAAAAGGTTACCGAATACTGAAAGACTCAGAACAGTATCTTGAACTTTCAGTATTGAACAGTTTCCACTAGGGTTGGGTATCGAAAACCGGTTCCATCTTAACGATTCCCTCAGCCTGCCCTCCATGAAGTTGGACATTTTCCGGTTTTCCTAAAATTTTGTGTCGCAGTACATTTACATCACGTCCTCTCATACTACCACAAGGCAGCCACCATCATGGAGAGGAGGAAGAGATCCAAAGCCTGGCTCCATTTCACTAAATGTCAACCATCTCTGTCGACACATTTCTCCGCTGCTCCCCAAGTTGGAGCGCAATACTCACTGGCCCCCAGCCCACTCTCAGGTCTGGCTGTGGGTTCTGATTGGACAACGCTCCGCCTCGCCTGCTTTGTTGTGTTGGTCATCAGCTGATAGACAGCAGACGTTATGTTACTTTCTCCAGTGTTACTTAAAATTACGTTACGTAAGGCTACATTATTAAGACGTCTATTAGGACTCCCGGTCTTGTGTGCTGGAGTGTTAGTCAGTTCATAAATTTAAGGATGTAGCCTGGCTACGTTATCCACCTGTAAGCAGCTTCTAGATAAGATTTATAGTTTGCCAGTTTCCCGATTTCGTCCGTGAGATATGTAAGTGCAGTATTTCCGTTTCAGTACCGCTAGTTCTTGTCTGAGTTGTATGTGTTTCCCTAAATTTCCCCACTAATGTAAATTAAGGGTCATTTGAGGAATTACACTAACTGTCGCAGTCGCAGAAAGTAACGTTAGCCTAACCAGACTAGTTCATAGTTGGTCATAGTTCATAGTTAAAAAATTTAAAAACGAACGTGTTCACAGTATCATTCATCAGGCAGTAATATAATGTTTAGTTCATGTCCACCAAAATTATAAACATGTTCATTAATTGTCATTCAATGAATGCTGCCCTTAGGCGCAACACTGCTGTCTGCAATGGCCTACCGCTAGGCTTTCGGCGGCTGATATTGCCAGGCAAGAAAGCAGTGGCAGCGATTGACGATTGATGTTCTACAGGACGGTAAACGGTGAAAAACTTCAAGAAAAACTTCTGGACCTTAATGCAACTGTCTTGTGGTTGTAATGTAACTTTGGCAAGCCCTAATAATATTTTCCACTGAAATGAAATAGGCCTGATACTTGTACCATGTATTTTAAACTGTCAGTTTCTGAAACAGTATTCCCTGGTCCTTGTAAATGTTTGAAATTATGAACATTTTAGGTAGGTAATAAATAAAGCCGTCTGTTTTGATTCTTTGATTCCTTCAGGGGGTTGGGGTCAGTGGTCACTCTGGGGTTGGGGGTGGTGGTTGGTTGATTTAGTCTCCCTCACTGTAAACTGCCCATCTCTGCAGGTTATGCTTGCTACAGGTATAGGTTTATTCATTTGTTTCCACTTTAGGGTGCTTTTGTATATTTTCGCTTCAAATACCCTGTACCCTCCTTTTTGTGTCGGATCCCTGAGCCGTGGTCCTGGCCCCCGCACCTTCAAAGACATCCTAGGGGAAACACTGTGTAAGGGTAGTAATGCCAGCAATATGTTAAAACACTTGTCCGTGAAGCATGGAATTAAGCTCCAAGTGTGTCATGTGTTTGACAGCCTACGGAGGGGTGCTAACGTTGCCGGTCAAACAAGCTCCACTGTGACCTCTGTTGACGATGGTAATGCTCAAATGTCCTGCATTAGACTAGCACATTATCGCTTTGCAACTGCAAGCATAGTTTTTCATTATTAAAGCGGACTGCTATTACAACAGGTAGTCTTTTACACTACCGCTCAGTATGTTTGTATCAAGTATTTTTGTATCAAGGATTTTTTGGGGAATCGATAAGAGAATTGATAAGGAATTGGATTAATAGGCAGAATCGATAATGCCATTGATATTGATAAAAAAACTTATCAATACCCATCCATAGTTTCCACCATTTTCTACCAATCTATGTCTCCATTCATCACCTTGCAGGCTACTACCATACAGCGAAAGCCACTTTTACTGTTTTCCACATCTGTGCCAATGCAAAAAACTACGAATATACTATAGACTTAATTGAAAATAATAGAGGTCCTGCTGGGTTGACGACACTGTCACTGTCATCCTGCACAGTGAAGAAAATGGGCCCAATATAATGGGCTTTTTACTGTACTTTGTGGTGCCCTACTCTATACATGAGGTCTTTAACACCATGGAGACCCCGCTGTACTTCAGCATCACACTGCCGTAACATGGAGAGCTCCCATGCTTCAGGACCTTGGAGAGCTCCCTATACTTCTGCATTGTGTTGAGGCGAACTCAAGGCCATTGATTAAATAAAAGGCTATTTCAGACAGCCATTATTCCACACGAGAGAGGGAAGGAAGGGAAGGTGTGTGTGTGTGTGTGTACAGTTGTTTCACTGCAGCTGGTTAACGTGCAGGCAAGGCCACCCACAGCCAGGGGGCTGGCCAGAGCTATCAAAGTGAACAACAAAGAACATGTAAGTGCTATCTAAAGCCACTAACTACTCACAAGTTAATGTTGTGCATGCATTCACCCCCTTTCCTCTCTCTTCCTCCGTCTGCCTCTCATGTGTCTATAGAGAGCCAAACTCAAACCACAGCACAGCACTGACATGTACCAGTGACTCTAAAGCTGGTAGATTGTCTTGTTCACATATTTCAAAAGGTAGATATAGTCTCTGGTTTGAGATAAATGCCCAAAATAATGCATTTACAGCATTAATACCGTATAAAACAAATGTGGTGGTACAACACAGGTTTTTTAATAATTCAGGGCGATTCCAATGAAAATCTGTGCAATTATTCTATGGCCAGTCTTCGTAGGAATGGCTAGTTTTTCATTTGTTTTAATTTACAAGCTACATGTGCAAACCATATTAGAAAAGCAACACGCCCCTTAAAGGCTCATTGATCTTTTCAGAGAGCCTATTCTATCTTTCAAGTGCCTATAAATTGAGGGATATACTCAACTGTGTACAAAACTGGAGGAGTAAGTTTTCCTGTGCCGTAAATTGGTCTTAAATGTTAGTTCTTTATCTAAACTGATTGAGTGTACACAAAAACACAATTTGTACTGCTTGTTCAGCACTTTGTGTTTGTGTGAGTTTAGGTAAGTGAAAGAGAGAGAGAGAGAGAGAGAAAAAAAATAAGAGGGAGAGAAAGAGAGCTTATTGGGTCCTGATTATTTCATCTCCAAGGATGTCTGATTGAAGTCTCAGTCTCATCACACACTGTCTGGCTGCCGTTGCCCCCACCGTCTGAGAAGGATGAATCTGCCCTACTCTGCCCAAAGGGAACTAGCTACACACTCCCTCACACACACTTACAAACATGTACTCCTCCTCTCTCCCAAACACACACTCTCACTCTCTTAAACACACTCATACACACACACAGACAAGTAAATGGGAGAAAATAAACGAGCACAGAGTGAGCTTATTTTACTGCTGGGGTGTTTGGAGACCAAGAGGTCCAAGTCCATTTGTGTGGGTTTGGGGAGTTTCAGGTCGAATCGACTGTACTGAAGTTATATCTCACATGGGTAAAATTGAATTTTGAAGTTGGAATGGAAACTGCAACTTACATTCCAATGTCTGACTCAGGTGAAAATACATTTATGATCTGTATCTTCTGTAGCCACCTCCATTTTTAGAAAAGAAATGAAAAACATTAACATTACAGATACAGCAGGGTTTTGTGCATGTGTGTCAAGAAAAGTAAAGGGCTGGGGTTGTGGGGTGTATGTTCAGTCATGTGACTAAGCACGTTTGCCAAGAGGCACCCTCGCAGAGAGTCATGTGAATTTGCCATGTAAACAAATGCTAGGGCATCCCTTTCTTTGAACCTAGAATTCTATAAACACATTTATAGAGGGGATTCTAATGCATTTCTGAAGTTTTAAGTCATTAGTTTCTGTAATGCTTATATGTTTGTTTAACTGTGCTTATAAGACACATTATGGATTAAATGGATTCATAAAGCATTTTAATTCCTAGCTGTAATTTATTCATTTTCCTTTTCTATGCCTAGTTGACAAATAGATAGATAGATAGATAGATAGATAGAGAAACATATGTTTCCCCAGTATCAAACAGCCAAAATAAGATTTTAATGATTCAATGTGCAAAGACAATACTAAACCCTTAAGAGTACAGCATGAGAAAGTTACTACTAAATGCACTAGTCATTCAAGGTTTTTCATTCTCAATTAATTATATATTTCTACCTGTATTGACCAATATTGATGACCAATATTTATGGTGTCATTATTGACTTAGCAGCCTCTAAGATTTCAAACGCCCATCTCCACATTTCTTGAGTGTGGTTGCCGCCCTTGTTCAGAAATGTAAATCTAGCTCCTCATACTTCAAAGGCTGCTTCAAACAGAGTTGCTAACTCAGAAAAGTAAACAATGTATACACATGCAGGTTATACAACACAATGTCTACAGTCTCTCATGCTCTTTTGTGCCCTTACTTGTCCAGTCTATGCCATTACATTAAAAGAGAAATCCTGTATAATAATTTTGTGGTCTATTTTTTGAATGCTAACAAACTTTAGTTTGGAAGCAATATGACACTGGGTGCATGTGTTTTGAGCTTGAGCCATAATATATAGGACTACAAGCTCTGCCTATAACAATAGCAATTAGTGCCAAAGCAAACAACAAAACCAAACACTATTTTAATCCACTATCAATAATAACAAACTTTTGTCCTTACTAAAATACTAACATTTTGGTCCTTACTAAAAATCTATCTTTGTAGGTATACTGAAAGGTTATAAAAGATAATGGCCGGGTTTCCCAGATTCCCCAAAGAAGGAATCGCTAAGAAGGAGTGTTAAGATACGGGTGTTTCCCAGATGCGTTCTTAACTGCCTTCTTAGGAGAATCTTAAGATCAAGCTAAAGAAGGTTCTTAAGAAGCTCTTAACGAGAGCTGTTCACCACGGTGGTGCTGAAACAGAGTCAATCGATGCCTGGCAAATCGATTACCCACCCCTTTCTCAGCGCATAAGTCACTCACGGCGCCCCGTGGTCCCACCATACAGGTGCAATTAAGCTCAGGGGCGATATCCATGACGAGTACTGAGTTAGTGAATTAGTTTCACATTGTGTTGAGATAACCATATATATAATAAAATAAAAATAAACTAAAAAAAAATAATAAAAAGAAAACCATAAGTAGCGTGTTAGCACGCGGATGTCATTAAGTTAATTTTGATAACGTGTGTGAACCATCATGTGTATCCAAGTAGAAATCAAGCCCATTAGCGCATATACCCGCGTAAATATTGGCACACACATGTGAGAATGGTAAGTAAGTAAAAGAGCTAAGCGGCCACCGACAGGACTTTTTCTTCATCGGGAATGAGGGTCGTCCTGCTCGGTGCTCTTTCGCACACTCACCCAGTCACGCAGGCCGCATGGGCTGGAGGGTGACATGTTCTCTATGGCCTGCCATGCACGGTTCTTCACCATGCTTTCAATAAACGTTGGTTTCCTTTTCAACCATGTGTTGTGGATCATTCTGCATTGGAATGAGTGTTATTCAGGGTATATGCTGTGAAATACTGATGTTTTTTTTTTATGTGTTTTGTATGTATAAACACAAAAACGTGAAATTCAAAAAATCTTTTCAATTTCAAATTCAAAAAGCCTATGTTTCTTGCGCCAGTGGTCCACTCTATGAGCACATTTCAACATTGAACATTAGATATACATTTCCCTGACGCAGCTTGATCCCTAAAGAATACATATAAGGGAAATGTGGTCCATGCACGAAAAAATCGTGATGGTATCACGTTTCAATAGAATCTATTTTCGTGACAGTATCACGAAAAGCCGTGAGACCAGGTTGACTAAAGCCTAGAAATCTACACGCCCCTAGTGGCAGGCTATGCTCAGTAAGCATTTGATCGCTAAGAAGGCTGTTAAGAGTGGGTCAGCTCGATCTTACGTTTCCTTCTTAGTGAAAGATCTTCTTAAGCTAAGAGCGACTCTGGGAAACGCATTCTTCATTCACAGCGTTCTTAAGAGCGCTCCAAAGAAGATCTTAGCGTTAAGAGCTTCTTAACTAATCTGGGAAACGCGGCCATTGTTTGTATGACAAGTGTTTCACCACATTTCAACAAACGTTGACAGGGGTGAGGTTTTTCAGATGTTGCCCTTATCATAATCAATTCTTTTTATAACCTGTCTTTAAATTGAGTTTATAAGACACATTTCTCACACTCTGAATGTGCACTTCCTCCACTGTCACAACACACACTGTAACCTACGCACTATATTACTGTTCTAAACAACAATCTATTCATCCACCTACATTCTCTCCCATGGTCTTGTAAAAAAATTACAAAAACATTTCAATATTCTCAAGTGTGACCTGTAACTGTTACTCTGATATGTAAATAAGTAAACCTATTTTCACATTAAATTCAATTAAAATTTGCCATTGAATAATGCAGTCCTTTCCTGCAGAGTACTTAATCTCCTTTGCCGGATTTTAATGATCTAACTGTAAACACACGCACATAAGCACACACACACAAACCAGCAGGCATGTCTTTTTGCGTGACAAAAACACATACACAAACAAGCACACATGCTCACACACACACAAACAAGCCATCAAACATGCCTTCTCCGTGTGCCACAAACACACACACACAGACAGAGGGGAAAACAGGGCAAACACAGAGTGGGTGAATGGATGATGGGAAATGGGTGGGCTGATTGCGTAACACTGTCTGCATCCTCTGAGGATTGACTTCTCTACTGTCTACTCATCTGTCTTTCATGCTCTCTTTCTCTCTCTCTCATGTCTATCTGTCTTTCCTCCAGACTTTCACAGTCTCTATCCCACAGACTCCATTCCTTCCTACGTCTAGTCAGTGTCCCCTCCTCCCCATCCCTCTTTTTCTCTCTCTGTTTATCCCCCTGACTCCATCTCCCACTCCTTCTCTCTGTAGTTCTTTTTTGATCCCTCTAATTCGCCCCAACCTGCATCTCCTTGATTAACGTCTTGCCATCTAATCCTGTTAGAGGAGCGGAGTTTCTTTGCCAGGCTTTTCAGTGGGTGCCTGGATGTCTCATTTCCGTCCCGGTTGCTCCTGACTCTGTGTGCACCTCTCTGGGCTGCTGTCCCTTCCGCCAGCGGTCAGGGCGTCTGATGGCGTTTGGCCGATCAATGTCTTACAGTAAGATCCAATCTTCAATCTCCAATCTTGGCTCTTGCTCTAGGTTAAAAATGTACATTGTATTCGGCAAAAAATTTTCAGAGATGTAAACACTTGTACAAAAGACAGCTCTGAAGGAGCTTGGTAAACGAGAAACTTTTTTGTAACCCTACTTAACCCAACCCAACCTGAAATTCAATATGGGCCAATTTGACCCTAACCCCACACATGGGTTAATAGCCACTTAATGCACATATCCAAGATATTTCCGAAATATATTTCTCGTACAGAGAATCCATAATGAACTCATAAAATAATGATGTCTCAGTTGCGTCTCATTAACCCGCAAGGCGCTACCGTCGACTTAAGTCGACCAGACGCCGCACTGAATAAAACGGCCGAGTTCGTCAAATAGGGTGTCAAATTTCATTCTAACTCCCCTTCACTGGTTGGCAGACATGTCATACGACACTCCCGACTCATAAGTACGTCATGCTTCTATATAAAAAAGTCAAGCAATTGCGCTATGAATCAGTGCGAAAAAATAGCGGAGCTAATGTGAGTGTGAGCCATTTGTGAGCTGCATCTAAGCAGCTGTCACTGGATGAAATTACCATTAAAGTCAACCCTAAAAATGTATAACCCCAACAAACCAGACAAATATGGCTACAAAGTATTTGTTCTGAGTGAAGCCAAGTCAGGCTGTGTGCTACAGTGGTCCATGTACACCGGACAAAGTAGGCCAAAGGCCTATGAGGTGTACATGGACAGCTATTACACCTCACCAGCAATAGCAAATGAGCTGGCAAGCCAGGAGCGTAGCGTCCGACGGTGCAACCGGTGCAGCGCACTGGGGCCCTCTCTTGTTTGAGGGGCCCCTAAGAAAATCATAATCAGCCCTTCCTCTATTACTCATAACCTACCGTTGATATTAACTAAGCATACTTTGCTATTTTATGCAGGCTTACGTTGTACAGTAAACAGAGTGCTATTTATGTGACTCACTATCTCCTACAACATGGTCATGGTGACTCCAATTTTTGTATTTTGTCCTACTTTTCTTGTCAATTTGATTTTACTAATTACATTTCGATGTTAGAATCAAAATTAATGAATAACAACTAATAACATCATTGATTATTTTATCGTCAACTCACAAGATGTTGTAACCAGGTTGTAACATGACCTGCTGGGAAATATGTCTGTCCAATCATAACATTTTAATGTAATTTCTACACGTTAGTAGGCTAAATCTAAACGGTAACAGCCTGCTACTCTTACTAAAGTTGTGGAAAGTCAGCATAAACGTACAAGAAGCCCAAAAGTGGCGCTCAAAAACGTAAGCAGAAGAAAGAATTGGATGTAAGGAATTCGAAGTTAGCAAAATTAGACGTATTTTTAAAGCCGTCGTCAAGTTCAGATTCAGTGATTGACATCATCCAGCACTCAGACTAGGATGCTAATGCTACCACCACACCACCATGCTATCACCACAATAGTCAACGAGTTTGCTGAGCACTGAGTTCACTTCTGATGGGTGAGTGCAAGATTTTTTTGGCCTATTACGGCAACTGATCGGCTTATCAGGTTGTGGTTAAATGGCCGCTGTGCCATCATGAATGTGTCTGTTTGCTCTTTGATGAGGCCATTGTTGTGCTGCCTGCAAAGGAACTTGGTGTGTTCAGTTGAATGAATTTGTATGCATTCTGTTTTTGATCGCAGGCTGTGTGCAGGTTATGCAAATAGTCGTTGTCCATCCATAATAATGATCGTGTGCGTTCTTCTTTCCCTCTGTGGTCGGTCGATGTGTGTGTGTGGAGGTATGCTAGTTGTCAGTGTGCATGCTTATAACAGTGACTGTGTATCCTTTTTTGTTTTTGGGCCTTGGGCTGTAGATGTAAGCCCTATGGGAAGTGGATTTATGGTTCTCGCACAGGGATGAGTCGAGATAACGTGGGTTGGAGGAGAGGGGGGGGGCCCAGTGCCAGGCTTGCACCGGGGCCTTGCGCAAGTACGCTACGCCACTGTGGCAAGCTATGATTCTGGTTTGTGTGGGACTGTCAGCAGTAAGAGGAAGTGGATGCCAAAGGGCTTCACCCGAGAACAGTGTTGATGATTATAATTCATTCATGGGGGTAGTTTTACCTACTACATAAATTTGTTTCTTTCTGCCATTTATTAGTAATGATTTACACTGTTGATCTACTAAATTTACTATTTCCCTGACCTTTTAGTATTGTGCAATATGTGTAATAAAAACAACCAAAAAAGAAAAAAAGAAAAAAAAAAAACAACATTGTCTTGTTTCGTCATCTCACTCATGATCTGTGCCTCCACCTCCACATCCAGCAGATTCACCTCCAAGATCGTCTGAGACCAGCCACTCAGACAGCTGCTGGAAACAATTGGTTTGCATGACCAAACAATTTCTGCACAAACTGTCAGAAACCATCTCAGGGAAGCTCAACTGCATGCTCGTCGTCCTCATCAGGGTCTTGACCTGACTCCAGCTCATCGCCGTAACAGACTTGAGTGGGCAAATACTCACATTCGATGGCATCTGGCACGTTGGAGAGGTGTTTTCTTCACGGATGAATCTCGGTTTACATTGTTCAGGGCAGATGGCAGACAGTGTGTGTGGCGTTGTGTGGATGAGCGCTTTGCTGATGTCAATGTTGTAGATCGAGTGGCCCATGGTGGTGGTGGGGTTATGGTATGGGCAGGTATCGGTTATGGACGAAGAACACAGGTGCATTTTATTGATGGCATTTTGAATGCACAGAGATACCGTGATGAGATCCTGAGGCCCATTGTTGTGCCATACATCCATGAACATCACCTCATGTTTCATCAAGATAATGCACGACCCCATGTTGCAAGGATCTGTACACATTTCTTGGAAGCTGAAAATGTTCCAGTTCTTGCATGGCCAGCATACTCACCGGACATGTCACCCGTTGAGCATGTTACGACATGTATACGACAGTGTGTACCAGTTCCCACTAATATCCAACAACTTCGCGCAGCCATTGAAGAGGAGTGGACCAACATTCCACAGGCCACAATTGACAACCTGATAAACTCTATGCGAAGAAGATGTGTTGCACTACAAGAGGCAAATGGTGGTCACACCAGATACTGACCGGTTCTGAGTCCCCAGACCCCCAATAAAGCAAAAGACTGCACATTCCAGGGTGGCCTTTTATTGTGGGCAGTATAAGGTACACCTGTGCACTACTCATGATGTCAGATCAGCATCTTGATGTGGCACACGTGTGAGGTGGGATGGATTATCTCAGCAAAGCAGAAGTGCTCACTATCACACATTTAGACTGATTTGTGAATTTGAGAGAAATGGTAATATTGTGGATCTGGAATGAATTTTAGATCTTTAAGTCCATCTCATGAAAAATCAGAGCAGAAACAAAGGTGTTGCGTTTATATTTTTGTTGAGTGTATAACCCCAGGTGGCCACCTGTGTATGACGTCATAATGACGTCATTATGTGCCAATTAGATGGGGAGATTTAATCCCTACATAAACTTTGGGTCATCCTTTGGGACATTCATATTTCTCTAATTTACAGAAAGTCTCTTTCCCCTGTCACATTTAAGTTAGCATTTTGAAATTAAGATGTCAAAATCGAAGGTTTTAGGAAAAAACCTCTGCCGCCTAAAGGGTTAAAGGATTTATCCGGAGTAAAACAACATTTCCGGACAGACACTGGCTCATTAAAATTCATTCTAGACTCTCTATCCGACCACATGAAGACCTCGGGATACTTCGGTTTGGCTTTAGGGACCCTCGGCTCACTACTACGTAAGAGTAATGTTGTTTGGAACTGTAGAAGAGGTATAAAAATAGCGTTTTACAGCGGTGGAAAGGATATGCCCGGGTCAGTTCTAAGCTAACGAGTTTTGGCTCAAAACGGTAAAATATAACTTTCTCAAAACACATCCGAATGACATGATTTTGATGTCAACTCAACGTATGTACTCCCAATCATCAGTAAATTCATCTAAAGTGTACTCCGATTTTTACTTTTACTCCGATAATCGCTTTAAGCATGATAGACATGCAACAAAGGCTACGCTGTTTGTCGCATTACAAAGAGGGTCCTATTGATAACATAAGAGAGGCCCAGCGCTCACATCCATGATTAGCAAGGAAAAACAACTCTTTTCTGTTGATTCATCACAAATGTAAAATTAACAATTGCTGCAAATCTAGCCTGGAAAGCCACACACCCACACAACCACCAAGAATGCCAGGCGATATGCTGACGGCAGTGGAAAGTTTGTCTCCACATTAGGGAGGGTGGCTTATGTGTAAGCAGAATGCAGCACGGCCATGCCCGGGAGAGAAGTACCCCATAGTGTTTGCAGATTGTTTCCCTGGTACAGTACAACCCCATTAACTGGCTGTAGGCTCTTTTTCACTCTCCTTCACAATAAATAGGGATGTGTCTGGGTGTCTGCTGCTTAGCTGGCCCAATTTGAACACTGCGTTCTGTGCTTCACTAGGAATCAGAATGAATAGTTCCTAAGGCCAATCAATTATATCAAATTTAAAGTGTGTTTGTATGTGTGTGTGTGCTTCATGTATGTGCAACACCGTGTGTATGTGTTTTTTTTTCTTTGTGTGTGTGTGTGTTTCTTTTTGTGTGGTTGTTGAATTGACTGTCAGTGAGCAGCATCCCTAGCTGATGACCACATGTCTCTACATCCTTAGAGTCCAATCTGCAAGCACTCCTTTGCCCACAGTCGTTAATCTCACTTTCTTCCTCCCCCCTGATATCCTCTCCAAAACAAGCTTCCTCTCTGGCTGCAACGGGCTCATCTCAAGCCGCTCACATTCCACTCTGGTCCCACTCCCCCAAAGTGTGCTCTTCCACATTCTACCTCTAGGGCATCAGCGGCTAGATTAGGGTACTAAGCACCTTTTCCACCGATGAACAATTTACATTACTTAGAATGAGCAGCATAACCAGGGTCAGAGATATGTTTGTTACACAGACTGTGGTGTTGCGATGTAAACTGCTACACGTATGTGAAACATTGTTGATGCAACATCACATAATTGTCAATATACTAAAAAAAACATCCTCACACCTGTACTCTTGTTCTTACAATGTTCTTGCACTTTATGCCTGCCCACTTGAGATATACATAACTTTTCTACTGTAAATATATACATATATAGTAGATATTTTACCTGTATTGTCCATACTGTTCATACCATACCATAAAAAACAGTAAATAAAAAGTAAATAACTCTTCTCATATTTATACATCTTTTGTATACTACATACTTATCCTTTCATATAGTACTGTATGTATACATACTGTTTATTCTACACCTCAATACTTACCCATCTGTATGTACTGAAGCTGACATGTGTAGAGCAATCACTGTACGTACCATTAAACTGGTTACCTCCTTCTGCTCGCTTTTGCACATAACCGTACACCGCTGCTCTAAACTGTACATACCGCTCTGTGCATATTGTACTGTACATATTGTTCATACTGTATACTTTCCATGTTGTATATTTTGCACTTCTGATTAGATGCTAAACTGCATTTTGTTACTCTGTATTTATACATACCGTATGTAATGACAATAAAAAATCTAATCTAATGTAAACTATACTATGATATGAATAATTCCCAAAAGGTGGTCACTTGACCAATACTTGAATAATTTGGTAAATTATGGCATAAATGAAGATCTGGCAGCAACCAAGGATCGCTGTGATGACTGGGGCATTCCTGTTGATGACTACCAGTGAAAGAAACATGTTAGTATGAGACCAATGGAATATGGATAATGGTGGTTAATTAAAGCTTATTGCATCAATAATTGTGTTGAGTGAAACTCTGTTTCAGTTATACTGGAAGTAATAGTAAGGCTATGTTTACACATACCTGGGTATTTTGATAAACGGATATTTTCTTCCCTCCGTTTTCCAAAATAATTCCGCGCATACACCATCGTTTTCAAAAAGGTTTCCGTTTACATTAAGCTGCATAAATATGCTGTTGAGAGCCGTCATACCTACGCTAAGCCTATGGGCCGCAGTGTAGGAAGAAGGAGAAAGCCATACAAGCCAGTCAGAAGCCTCACGCCATTCCTCCGGGACAACCACCTCATTTTTAAAGTTCTCCCACCAGACAGCAGTCCGCCCAGGTCGGTCCCAAAAGTGTGAAAAATGTTTTTCTGTTTTTTGCAGTTTACACGCAAACGTGAATACGGAGTTTTCCAAAATCTCCACTTTTGCCGGAGTTCTTAGAAAGAATCGTTTTCAGAGGCGACATCTCCGTTTGTGTGTAAATTAAAGGCGCAAACTAAGGGGAAAGTGTACGTTTTTAAGAGAAAACGTATATGTGTAAACGGGGTGTAAGACTCCACTTCCATACCTCAATGAGAAGCAAATAGAAATTGTAATTTGAATATGGTAAATGGATTGCATTTATATAGCGCTTTTCTACTCCTACGAGCACTCAAAGCGCTTTACAATGTATGCCTCTCATTCACCCATTCACACACATGCATCCATACTCCGGTGGCAGTGGCTGCCATGCAAGGTACCATCCTGCCACCGGGAGCAATCGGGGTTCAGTATCTTGCCCAAGGATACTTCGATGTAGTCAGATGGAGCGGGGCTCGAACCTGCAACCCTCCGGTTGCCGAACGGCACCTCTACCACCTGCCCCGCACAGTATGCTTTGTCCTTTCACTATTTAAGATGCACGACCTAAAGGAAAGAAAAGTTAAAAAAGAGATCTCATCTCTTTCCCAATTGTTTCTCCTAGAAAATAGTGAGATCATAGTGATACAATGCAATAAAGTGGTTGACATCGAAATTTTGACCATTGCTTCTGTCTCTGCTAATTGGGAAATGTAGAATCACCTCTGCCTGCCTTCAAAATGGCTAGCAATGGGCATGTGTTGTTTTATCCTTAAAACACTGGTTTTAAAAAAGTGCTACTCACCAAGTGGTTAGTGGTGCTCAATGATGTTCCAAAACATGTATCGTAGCGAAATAAAGCTTCCGTCATGTTTTATTTGGCACTTTGTTTATATGAAGGAGTAAATAGATCCCTATGGGACTTACAAAATGGCAAATAAAACATGACAGAAACTGTATTTTGCTACGATACTTGGGTTGGAACATTAGCAAGCGCCACTAATCACTCCATGAGTAGCACTTTTTTAAAACCAGTGTTTTAAGGATAGAAACAACACATGCCCATTGCTAGCCATTTTAAAGGCAGACAGAGGCGATTCTATTTTTCCCAAATAGCCGAGACAGGAGCAATCATCAAGATTTTGGTGTCAACCACTTTATTTCATTTTAGACAACCTGTGAAAGGGGCTCAATGTGTTAAAAAACCGAATTATCCCTTTAATATATAAACTTTACTTTCACACCTCACAGCACACTTTTTGTCATGCAGGTTTTAGGCAATGTACAAATTCATAATTCTGTCTTTCTATGTTATGTAAAGGTTTGACGGTTTGTCATTTATTTAAGAGTTTGAGAATCTAAGCACCAAGCAAGCTGGCATTGAGAATTGGAATTTAGGTAGGCCTATAACATATAATGTAGACTACGTCTAGGCTGCTGTAGCCCACGTTCAACTCATTTTGTCACAGTTCATCACAGGGCATTAGAACGTCAAAATCGCATTGATTCACCAGATAGCAATTAGATAGTGACTAAAACTTCGTGATCAGTGCAACGGAGATCAATCTTCATCAACGTGCAGTCACGTGAATCTGGAAAAGAGACTATTTTTTTGCATGTGAAAGAGAAGCGTGTGTGTAGGCACATGCCCCTGTGAGTGTGTAGGCACATGCTATTCATTTATTTATTGATTGATTTTGATGGCGAAACACTTTGAATGGGTTTTTTTTCGCCTCAATCAATGAAATATCAAACTCACCTCCACAGAGTTGCACAAGCAGACTGCTCTCGGCACCGTGAGTACAACTGCGCAAAGTTCTCATCGTCTTTAATTTCAAAGTAGGCTACTTGTCAAATGTTTTTCTCTTCTGATCAAATGTTCTAATAATTGCAAACTCTGGCCTAGCAGCATCCACCGGCATCTTTCCTCATATCATGTCTCTTGACCCTTGCGCTCTGAAGTGAAAGGCGCGATTTGATTGGTTTTCGACGTCACGTGAACGCAGCATGCTTTTTTCACTATTATAGCTATCAGCCACGGTGTTTTTTATGTTCGTGTGAGTTCGAATTCAATTTTATTTTTATTTCATTTTGCATTTCTTTCAAGTGGCGAATCCGAGAACCAACTAATTTTATTGGTGTGGCCTAGTCCTTCTTTCGAAATCGAAATGAAGTTGTATGCTACAGCAAAAGCCATCTTCCGTCAACAGGAGGCTAACTCACGCGAGACATCACGTCACGTGACTTTTCAAAATTCCAACCTGTTAGTAAGCTAGGCTTTGCTTGACTCCTACGGACTTTCCCCTAAAGATGGCAGCTAAAGCAGCCACACTTCCGGAAAGGTACTGGCTCGTTAAAATTCATTCTCTCTATCCAACCACATCAAGACCTCCAGATACTTCAGTTTAGCTTTAGGAACCCTCTACTCACTACCATATAAGTGTAATGTTGATTGGAACTGTAGAAAAGATATAAAAATAGTGTTTTGTAGAGGCGGAAATGATATGCCCTGGTCACTTCGAGGCTAACGAGTTTTGGCTCAAAACGGTAAAATATAACTTTCTCAAAACACATCTGAACATGATACATAATGTCTATACAACACTGCCACCTACTGGCTTGGCGTATTCCGTATTTGCAGATCTTGAATTTGTTTGCGAATTGTGGTAAGCGGTAGGAATGTTTCAAAATTACGTCATCGAGAGAGCGCAAAAAAGCAATCCACAAAATGCTGAATCCACATGCAAATCAAGCATATTTATTTTCAGATGTTGAAAATATATTTACAAATCCACATCTATTTATATAAATAGGGTTTTTTTATAATTGTAAATGTATGCATATATTTGAAAGTTTCATTTTTATATTTGTAAATGTATGCATATGTTTGTGAATATCATTTCAATATTTACAAATATTTTTCAAACAAATATACCTCCATAGGAAATCACTGGTGGGGTCAGGTGATGGCAGGGTGAGGTGGCTGGGTGTAGGAGTTCAGGTAGGTCTAGGTGGAGAATGGGAGGGGGTGTTGGAATGATGTACAGTATGTGGCTAGTAAATGTCTGTGTGATATGCTATGCTTATTGAATATGTTTTTTATTTTTAAATTTGTTTATTTGTTTATGTTAGGAGATTCATTAAATAAAAATAGTTGAAATACTACGGAGTTGCTTATTTTTTTAATACTCAAATTGATATTTCAAATGTATCTCCTCTGTCTCAATGGGCATGGCTAGTGCTATGTCACAAACCACTTCTGGGTCCAAACACCTGCTGCGAAGGTAAAAATCAATGGTTGCAGCCTAATTTTACAGCTGGGCTGTTTAACGACTGGTCGGGTTACAAAGGCATGGAATGCATCGTTTGAAACGCGAAAATGTGAGGATTTAATCATATTTCAAAGTTTTCACGCTGAGCTGCAAAACACAACGTGTCAAAGCTGGGCACCTGGAGCTACTGGCGTAAATGTAAACAGCGATGGTTGCAGCCGAATTGGTGCCTGCTACAGTTATGAAAGCATGAGATACATCGTTGGAAGGCAAACCTGCATGGATTTTCATTATGTTTCAGACTTTTGTATACTTGAGCCCCTAAAAAACCATGCGACTAAGCAGGGCCCTGGTAACGCAAGCCACTCGTCCAAATGTAGTCTAAAAAGCTAACGTTAACGTTATGGCTACAGCCGGACGATCACTTTTTTTAACAGTAACGTGAAGGAACCAAACTTCGTACAGTGTACGCATTCAAAGTGTATTTACACGACGGTATAATGTTTCCTACCTTCAGCAACGCCATTACTCGTATCTCAAGGGTCTTGGGCGTCAAATGAAGTCCATCCAGCATATGTTAAAACGGTATAGCGTGTAAAAAAAGACGTTATTTTGAAGAGTGACGCATTGTACGGGACTCTGCTTTTCGAGCAGGATCCCGTACACCCGCACGGTATGGGTACTGCAGAGTTCCGTACATCCACGTGAAACGCACGCTGGCACGAGCTAGTCACGTGCTAAACACACCCCTCCGGACTCGAAATCGTAACATCCGTCACCCATGCATGCCGCCATCTTGATACCGACACTTCTTCCACTGTTTTTGTCAATGCTTACTCAAATATTGTGCTCCAAATGAACGACCGCTATTCACTACTCGATGAGAAGAAACGAAGATAACACAAGGTTGGCATGGGGGTTTTAAACTTTTTATTTAGCTGAAAGCATTTTCGAGTAATTAGTAAAAACGTATAGCTTGTACGAAAGTATGGCGCGTACGAAACTTGAATCATTCACGTTAGATCTTACGTTAACCTAACAGTTACTTGATATTTTGCCAGCTTTTCGAAGTCAGTGAAAAGGGGACTAAACTCGGGCAAAGTTAATGTGCGTGTAATGGCAGGTGCAAGTCTAAAAGAGAAGGTCCAGGCCTCCATGAAAAAGAAATTGAATGAAGTTGAGGTAAACAAGTAACGTTAACATTAGCTAAACGGGTGTAAACTAACGTTACTGGACCAGGGTAACGTTTAATTAGCTATGTTAATTATTACTATGTTATCAACCTGTTCACACTTTAAATGGATCATGTTTATAGATCTACTGTATAGCCAAAAATGTTTAATGCCAAAGAACATTGTTGACGTGCCTGGATTTTTTTCTGATATTTGTTGGTACAGCCATTTGACCCATCATATCCCATCAAAACTTGAGGGGATATTGGCCAACACAGGATAACGTTATGGAGATTCAGAGGACAAAGCTCTGTGCTTTCACCCCTTGCTGTCAGCCAATAACAGAAGGAAGCTAGAGAGAGAGAGCCACAGTTGAGCAGACTAAGAATGTCTTATGGTAATGCTACATATAATAATTTGATCTAATAATAAAACAATTTGATTTCATTCATTGATTTTCCAGCAATGCCAGCAACTAATATTTACTTGCATTTTATTTAGTGAACATCTTGTGGGCTACGTGAACTAAATGCACCTGTTTTTGTAATGAGGTTAATTGCAGTGTTGACTTTGGGTGCCTAGTCTCTCTGTGTTGGAGACAGCCACTTCAGTACAACAGCACATTTCTGCAGTTGGGATGAGGTTGGAAGCATTTTGGCAGGTTTGTTTTTTAAATCTGGAGGGGATGTTATTATCCACCTCCAAACTGGAACTACACATTACCTGCACTAACCTTATTCTTATCTATCCTGCCCTATCCATCCCGGCCCAGAGAATGATGGGGCTTGTACCTCTCATCTTGGTATTTGCACTGGCCACGATCCTTGTACTACACATGCACCACCATGCTTCCTTTTTAACTTACTGTTATTAGTATAATTTATTACCTGTATATGTTGATAGTAGCATGTATTCTGTCAATTGTAAATAGTCTATTGTCTTGATGCCTATCATATATCAGTAGTACTATCCCCTAGCACTATGCTCCTTAAGGTTTCTGCTATGTAGCTTGATTGTTATCCTCGTTTTGTAAGTCGCTTTGGATAAAAGCGTCTGCTAAATGCATAAATGTAAATGTAAAGTACCACATAGTATCTATGTATACTGATGGATTTCCTTGTTGCGTGTCTAGAGAGCATAAAACCTACCGGAGTCAAATTCCTTGTATAAGTACATGGCCAATAAAAATGATTCTGCTTCATGCTGAATGTCATATAGAGCACTAGCAATAATGAGGAGGATGTTTGTGTAGATCTATGCATCACCAATTTTTGGGTCAGTAAAGTATTGCAGGTGTTTCATACACAATTCTGTAAGTGTGGGTAGTGTCTCTGTGTAGTCATTGCAATATTTAAAAAAAAAAATGTTTTATGAAAAGAACCCAACATGTCTGTTCATATATATAATTTTACAGTATGGAACACACATTTTCAGGCAAGTAATGTGTTTTCAGGAGGTCCATTTGGAATGATGGCTTTCTATTATACTTTGCTTAAAAACTCCAGGGTTTCCCCTATGTAAATTTGACTGCGGTGGGCCGCTGCACCTTCAAGCCTGCAATACAATGCAATACGCGGTCTTTAGAGGGAACTCGTGAGAGAAAAAAACAGAACGTTGCTTAGCCCTGCTTTAAATGAGCCTTAAAAGAGAATCACCATATTGTCTCCTGAGCCGTACAAGATACAGAAGTGACAAGCAAAATTTCCTCATGGGGAAGCAAAAGCCAATGAGTTCAATTCACATTCCAAAATTGTACATGATTTGACGATTGGTTAGTCTTTAACAATGTATTGAATGCCCTGCAGCATGTGTTTTGAGTCAGAAGCAGATTTCACACACGCTCCTCTTAGGGAAAGCGAGAGAAAGTGCCGACATGTTTTAATTCTGAAGAGATTTGTTCTCTGTGCACAGGATCACTGTATCTCCTGTCTGTATTACCTGTGCATTTCTGCTTTATGTAGTTTTGTAATTGGAACTTCACTATTTTGCTCTTGTTCTAAACTTCAAAAAGCTTATGAGGTCTCTTTTATGCTTATTCTTATGAAGCAGGAATGCATCAAACAAACATTATTATTATGTTGTCTGATATTATAAAGCAAGAAATTGCAGCAAAAAGGCTGTCACAAAAGTAGTACAATTATGTCATTGTCCCTTCAGTCAGTAGGGACAAAGTCCTAGCTCAGTTGTCACTGTTCAATGGTATTGTTTGTTGTTCAAAGCCATTTTTGACTTAAAAAGAAAGAATTGAAGAAAGAATTTAAAGTGACTGAGCAGAGTAAGAACCAGAGATTGTTTACTTGTTTGTGTTCCATGCATGTTTGTTTGTTGGATGAGAAGGCTTCATTTACATAGAAAAAAGATCCCTTCCTCTACTCATTCTCTTCCACCTCATGTTCTAATGTGGGTTTAGATTACCGGCACCAGTTCTAAAGATTGTTCCAGAACCTCTGGAGATGACAGGTTTAGCCAATACATCTGAGCAGGCGTCTCAAGAATCAGAGTTTCTGATTGAGTAAACAAATATGGTGGTATAAAACAGCCCAAGATTTTTTGTTTCCTCTTCTTCCTCTGTGCCCTCATATATACATCAAAGCAAAAGATACTGGAAATACATCACAATGAAGGAGGTCAGGAGCGCCTGAGACAATGAAAGGCCTTTGAAGTTTAACCGACCTGTCAGTGCCCACTCAGAGAAAACCGAGTCAGCTTTATCATGCTTCCAGTGCCAAGTCAGCACAAGTCTTCTGTTGTCTTTTTTCAGAGAATTGTTTGAAGTAGGTCAAGATATTTTCTTCCAGTGCAGCTGCAAGATTAGCAAAGTTGGATGAACGGATGAAACGGTTGAAATGGTTACACTGATAAAATGCTTGTCAAGAGTAATAGGAAGAAAGAAGTCTTCTTTCAATCAGTTGGTGGCAGTATACCATAGACCAAATAATTTCTAGTAAAGTAAGCATACAGTAGTACAGTGGATAGATAAGAAGGACCCCCTGACATTACCTCCAACATTCTTAGTTACAGTTCTTCTCAGTCGCTTTGGTGCGTTTCCCACATCACTATTAACGTTTGCACAGCAGTTAGTGCAATTCTCAAAACAATTAGTGCAAACTGCAAAACCTAGGGGATAGCCTGCAAAAGCATGTAATTTCCTCAAAATGGATAATCCATTCCTCAAAGGCAAGTATTCATGTCAATAAAACTGTCAGTGCCATGCCAAAATGAAAAGTATTGACACCATCTTTAAGAACAAGATAGTCGAATTGCTTTGTCATGTTTTCATTCTCAGTTTATTCTGTCAATGTTTTCCAATGCATAAAAAGGTCACAACAGAGAGGTTAGACACACTACTTACAGTTTTTCTCAGTCGCTTTGGTGCGTTTCTCAAATCAGAATTAAAATTCTCATAACTATTAGTTCAACCTCCACAACATTTAGTCATTTGTACACATCATAGTTAGCCTGGCTAACGCGACTGAAAGCTCTTACAAGCTTAGTCTGGCCATGCTACATTGCTAAATGAATTCTGGGAGGCGGGCTTAACCTGCGTTCATAAGATGCCTCTGTATACTACTTGACGAATCTACAACCAGTCAGACCACTCATTCCGATGACGTAGGCGTAAGCTCATTTCTCATTGGTGCCCACAGATTTGGGATAAATAATTCCTCTAAATCGGCACCATGGCCATACTGACTTGCTCGCGAAATTGAATGTAGTGTCACAGGAAGTATGAGCGGGCCCAGGCTACATCATAGTAGCAATTTCTCCTTTCTCTGAACAAACTGCAAATGATTTTGGACATGTATCAGTTGCTTTCATACATTTCTCTGCTGTTTTTTAACATTTCCATTTGCTTATGTCATGTCAGTCAAATTATTAATACTTGCTGAATAGTCGTTCTCAATAAAACTAATAGTCTTACTTTCATTGCTTGAGTCATTACACACAAAATTGTTGAACTAGTTATCAAATGTCAAATATTAGTCATCTGTCAAGCAAATTCTATACCTTTCTTTATCATTTTTTCCTGGAAATGTCTCCTAAATTGAACAATTGATCTCAGGTGAATTTCAGCTGTCACAATTTTAGTTGTAACCAATGACAAATAACTTGTTCACTGTCAATTATGGATGAATCCTGTGAATCCTCAATTGGCATATATGAACTGAGCAGGAGCTGTGACACAAAATGGAAGGTCAGCATCGTGGAAGAGGGGTGAGGATGCGGGGAGGAAGGGGAAGAGGGAGAAGAGGCAAATATAGGCGGATTCCTAATGAAATTAGGGCTACAATTGTGGACCATGTTGTCAATCACGGCCTCACCATGGAGGAGGCTGGTCGAAGGGTGCAACCCAATATTGGAAGAACTACTGTCAGTTCAATCATTCAATACTGTATACATGCATACAGTAATTTACTGTACTGTACCATCTCATACATATCTCATGTTACTGTACTGTATTTGTAATTTTACTCTGCACCACATAGGATTGAAAGACAACCTCGCGGAGGTGGAAGAGGGCCCCTTTTTACCCCACAGCAAGAGGAAGCCATTTGTGCAATGGTCATTGCAAACAATGCAATAAAGTTCAGAGAAATACAAAGCGCTGTCATAGAGAATAACACGGTATTTGGCAATATTGAATCTGTTTCAATTTCAACAATTGACAGAGTTCTTAAAAAAAAAATTAAATCCACATGAAGCAATTGTATAAAGTGCCATTTGAACGAAACAGTGAAAGGGTGAAGGAGACCCATCACCAGTATGTGCAGGTAAAGCAGGTCTTCTATGTTCAGCACTGTAAACTGTTTTAAAGTACTTTGTAGTTTCATGCAGTACACTAGCAATTCTACAGAACATACTCTACAATGTGTTTTACCAAATGCATGCATTACTGTTTGCTACTGTACACAGGAAAATTGTGAAATTGCATTTCTGTCTCTCTCTAAAGCGTGAACTGGAGCTGGAAGCCGGGGAACCACTGCACACATTCATATATGTTGATGAGGCAGGTTTCAATCTGGCCAAAGGCAGAAGGCGTGGAAGAAATCGCATTGGACAGAGAGCAACCACTGAAGTCCCTGGTCAGCACGGAGGTGTGTGCAGCCATCTCAGACAACAACGTCCTCACCCATATCCCCCTTATTGTTCCATACAATACCCAACATCTCCTGACATTTGTAGACACTCTTTACAGGGACCTAGTCCCTGAGAATGAGAGGGGTGGAGGCCAACTCAGCAAGTATATTGTTGTCTGGGATAATGTCCGTTTTCACAACTCCCATCTGGTCAGAGAGTGGTTTGCAGCACATGAAAGAATGCTGGTTGAATATCTCCCTCCATATTCCCCATTCCTTAATCCAATAGAGGAGTTTTTCTCTGCCTGGAGGTGGAAAGTTTATGACTGGCATCCACATGAGCAAATGGCCCTGCTAGCAGCCATGGATGCAGCATGTGACGACATCACAGCAGAGTCCTGCAGAGGATGAATTCGCCACTCCAGGAGATACTTTCCTCGCTGCATTGCGAGGGATAACATCCGTTGTGATGTAGATGAAAATATGTGGCCAGACAGACAGGAACGTCTGGATGTGCCAGAATGATTTACTGTACCTGTATGTTACAGTACTGTACGTATTGTATGTACTGTGACATGTACTGTATATTGTTCACATTTGTGCACAGCTCTACCAAAAGGGTGATTTTATGTTGACATGTATTCTACAGTAAACAAGTGACTGTAGCATATTTTTCTTTTGCACAATGCTGGAGAATTACAAACACTTCAGTGTCTCAGTTACTCCCAAAACTCCCATAACATCTACAGTAACTTTACTGCACATTTCAAATGGCTGTACAAGTAGGGCATAGTGCTGTCTTGCATTTTCAGGTGTCACCAAATATTTTTGCAATGGAAAACACTGAAATTATAAACTGTCATAGTGAAAACTTGACAAAGCCATTTGACTATCTTGTTCATAAAGATGGTGTCAAGACATTTCATTTTGATGGCACTGACAGTTTCATTGACATGAATACTTGCTTTTGAGGAATGGATTATTAATTTTGAGCATGTGACGTGGTTTTGCAGGCTATCCACTAGGTTTTGAAGTTTGCACTAATTGTTTTGAGAAATGCACTAACTGCTGTGCAAATGTTAAAGATCTCATTTCATCGTATTTTCATTAATTTTGTTGTGGTCTCTTATCTAAAATAATGTCATGAGAGTTGGTTTCGACAAAAAATATGCCGTGGTTGTCTTGTTTGAAGCTATTTTAGTTAGGTGAAAACGAGAGCAGGGATAGCTCGAGAGGATTCTTATGAATATGAATGATATGCAAATGTATCGCCTCTGATTGGCTAACAACACTGTGACGCTCCATCTAGTGGGTCTGTCTGCAGGCAGCCTAACGTTTCTTGAGGGCGGGTTAACTGCATAGCTAATGTTCAAATTGACGTACATTTGTACAGCTTTTCCAATTTGCTCGTTTTTCCCGGCAGGTTTCTATCACAGGCGAATACAGACTACAGTGGTAGGAAAGCATTTTGAAGTTGAGCATAGAAGTACAACTTGGCCTGACCTATGGTAATGTAAAAACAGCAAGACTTAAACGGTTTATTTTGGAAGGAGACCTTTAATAGTGTTCTGAGAAATGCACCAAAGCGACTGAGAAAAACTGTAAAAATTCTCAGGAGAGAACTATACTCTACTTGTCATTTGAAATTTACAGTAAAGTTAGGGGGAGTAAGTGACTACAAGGGGTAAAAAAAATCATTGGGAATCTACCTACAGTATGTACTGTATTTGGTCTCTTCTGCCTCTTCGCCATCCCCTTTCCCCCTGCATCCTCACCCCTCGTCCACGATGCTGAACTTCCATATCTGTCACAAAATTGCAGAAATGTTACACAGTATGTCCTACTCAGTTCATACTGTAGTGTGCCAATTGAGGGTTCATGGGATTCATCCATGTGTGACTGTGAACAAGTGGCTTGTCTTTGGTTACAACTACAGTAACACTTTACACACATCCTCGTGAATGAAAGCTGAAGTTCACCTAAGACACTGTTCAACTTAGGAGACATTTCAAAAAATTAAAAAAAAAAAAAAAAAAAATCATACAAAAAGGTATAGAAATTGCTTGACAGACAGCTACTATTTGACATTTGATAACTAGTTCAACAATTTTGTATGACCCAAGCAATGAAAGTAAGACTATTAGTTTTATTGAGAACAACTATTCAGCATTCATAAGTATAATTAATTTTGACTGACATGACATAAGCAAATGTAAATGTTAAAAAACAGCAGAGAATTGTATGAAAGCAACTGATACATGTCCAAAAGCTGCAATGATGTGCACAAAGGACTAAATGTTGTGGATGTTGAACTAATAGTTATGAGAATTGACCAAAGTGACTGAGAAAAACTGTAAAATGTCTTTATTTACAGTAATGAATTAGAGGTAACGCCACTTCTCAGAAAGATCACTCTAGACATAAATTGGCTTCACACAGACAGCTTTAGATTTGGGGAAGCTTGATTTTTTATCTGACAGGTGATTATATAGTTATTATATTATAGTCTCCCTTTCCTGAGAGCTTCAAACTTTTCTGTATGAGCTGTTTCATCAGGAGAGACTAATCACTCTATACGACCCATTTCTATCTTTTTTTATGCAAAGAGATCACAGTGCTGTAAACAGAGTTGCCTCTGGATGACCCCACTGCCACAACCGCCCACACCTTCTGAAATGGTTTTCCCTTGTGTTTGGGAAAATATACATATTTCAAGGTTGTGCTTGATTTGTTGTGCCGCCCAACCCCTAAAGCATGTTTGCACTCCACAAGCGTTTTACCTGGACAGCTAAGGGCAAGCATGTTGCTCTTGTAATTGTTTTGTTTGTTTGTTTGTGTGTTTACAGTTTATTTTCACATTTGAAACCCCTTTCCCTAACTGATTTGCATTGCTGATGCTACCATGCCTTGGGCACTGTCAAAGAGAGTTGGGTAATGGGCTTTAATGATATCTCATGGGTCCTCTGCGCTAACAACCTGCACATAAGCACAATTATGAGACAATGGGGAGGTCATGATGAAGTCAAAGCCCAAGATCTAAAGTCCCAAGACCTAAAGGTGAGGAGGAAATATATATATATATATATATATATATATATATATATATATATATATA